>JAFBJT010057484.1:55500-70455 GCA_016785325.1 Chascanopsetta lugubris | reverse complement strand
TAGTTTCCTTGATATAAGCACTCTTTTGAAAGGGTAGAGGGGCAGCTCACAGGGTGATTAACAGTTGGTTTTATCATCATTTTAACATCATTATAGAAGTGGGGAAACACTTTAACAAACTTTTTTTTATTTTTTATATTTCTTTCTTTCTGTCCTTTGCTAGAGCCCATACCCACGACCCGACCACGGATAACTAGTTGACGATGGATGGATATTGATGGAGTCATTTTCTCCAGAGTGATCTCTCTGTTATACACTGACGATCTTTGTACCCGGGACAGGACGATGACGCGCCATACAGGAGTAGGTTCTCTCTTCCGCCCCCAAGTGGTTATTTACAGACCCTTCCTTTTCCCATTATTATTAATAATGATTATGAATAACTATCATTATTCATAATTGGAAAATAGAAAGAATAACTGTTACTGATGTTGTTTGTAATGATAATATGATATTATATGTGATCTGAATTTTGACAGGCAGCTGTTACATTGATGAGTCAATGAAAAGATGAAACAAATGTTCAGTTTTTGAAGAAAATCACTTTATTAGCTGTGTGTCTGCTGGGTTAAAAACACATATGTATGTTTGACTCACTGATATACACTTCATACACAACTTGCATCACTGGCCAATCACAGAGAAAACAAATCGGCTGACGGCAAAATGCGACGTCTCATCAATGTTGAGAAAAACCGAAGGAATGGGAAGACGATAAAGAATGAGTATAAAAATAAAACACGGAAACAAATCTGTCGACGTTCAGATTTTGACTAATGCAGTAAATCAGGCGATTTGATTCGATCATTGATAAAGATATCGACAAAAGACGGAGAAAGCGCCGGTCCGGCCACACTGTCATGTAACGCTCTGGCCACTAGAGAGAGTGACGCACCACAAACAAGAGACGAATTTCTCGGGTGCAGCTTTCCCGGGCGCTGTTGCGAGCTTGACCCGCGCTCTCCGTCCCAAGTTGATCTAACACATGTTGCAGTCCACCGCTTTTTTCACTTCCAGTTGCGGGAAACGTCCTTGGTAGTTGGGAATTTTCTTGACGAGCTCGTAGACTTGCTTCGGGTCCTTGGACTTGTTGTTGAACGCACAATAACGGAAGCCGCACATTTCCACCATGCTCTTGAGGGGAGGGCTGAGGTTAACGTACTGGTCCAGCGGCTCTTTCAGGTCGTCTTTGTGGGTCAGCAGCACGATGGTCTGGGTCCGGATCTTCCAGCCGATCTTCTCCTCCAGGCGCTGCAAGATCCCGATCTCGCCCGCGGTGAAGCGGCCGAGCTGTACGACCAGTAAGAGCACGCAGTGACCCGGCACGCAGAACTTCCTGCACTCCCTCACTTGCTCCTCCGGGATCCTGATCTCCTCGTTGAAGAAGTCCGGAGTGTCGACCAAGAGCACCGGGATCCAGAAGGGTCTGTTCATGAATCGGGTTTCGCAGCGCCTGGTGATGGGGACGGAGCTCGGCCTGGACAGGAACGGCACCATGTGCTGTTTGCCTGAGTTTCCTGTGGACAGGATGGAGTTTGCACTCGCGCTCTTTCCCGTCCCGGTCAGTCCCAGGAAGACAAAGTTAAAGGTGGAGGAGGCCGGCTGCCCCGCGAGGACGGTGGCACCTGGAAGATAGAGTTTTGTCATTCGAGAACATTCGTTTTCATGGGGGGAAACAGCAAAGGCAACGGAGCGGCGGGGCGGAGACACGGAGGGGGGCGGCCATGTTGTTCGCCAGCGCAGCAGGTGAGCGCGGAGGAATGCGGCACGGTGAGCTGACAGTTTGGAGCAGCACCTGTGAACACGCAACATTCCCGAAGGCGCTCGCCCTCATTCCGCCTTTAAGTGGATTCTGGTAAACGACCTCATCCTTTAGAGTGAGGTCACCTCCTGAAAGAGTTCGCACTGAAATCTGTCCGTTTCTGAAAGACTCACCTGGATTCTCGAAGTCGTGTCTTTCGTTGAACCTGAAACAAACAGCAATCGTGAGTCATCGGCTTTAACGTGCTACCAGCTGGACCCCTGGGTCCCAACCGTTGCCGTAGCAACACGGACTCTACCTTTTCTTCTCGAGGGCGGCCCTCCTCCTCAGCACCACCTCTTTGCTGTAGTTGGAGAAGTCGAACGTGAAGGAGTTCTCCGAACTCCAGGCCCTGCACTCGCTGCGCAGGTTGTCCGTGACGATGACCACCGACACGTTGAAGACCTCCCTCAGGTGTTTGAGGTTGTGCTGGGTCTCGAGGCTCGGCAGCATGACGACCAAGTGCTCCGTGATCTGCTCTCCGAAGTTCTCCTGCAGTTTGCTGATCTGGGCGACCACCGCTTCCTCCGTGCTGCCTTTGGAATCGACCACCAGGAGGAAGACGTCCGGGCCCGGGAAGGTGAAGGCCATGAAGTCGATGATGCGCTGGTCCGGATTCGCACAGTCCTCGTCGAAGAAGTCGGGCGTGTTGATGGCGCTGACGGAGGCGGTCTCTCCGATCACCAGCTTGTGCTCCATGGAGTTGAAGAAATCGGCGCTGTTCAGGAGCAAGTTTCCTATTTTGTTCTTGGCCACGACATTGCTCCCCAGCAGAGCCACCGTCAACTTGTCTGGGTATGGCGCTGACGGAGAAAGCAGAGACATGTTCGGTCAACCTCCACGGGTCAGGGAGCAGAACACTCGTCCGGTCCAAAACTGCCGAGTCAGTTTTCACTGCCTATAGTTTTACAGAGAGATAATTGTCGTCATCATCATCATCATTATTCTTGTTATTATTCAATCAGGGTCTTTAGTCCACGTGACGCACTTCAAGTGTAGTGCCTAAATTGACCACCAGGTGGCTTAACAGAACCACTCGACCCGCAGATGCCATCTGGTGGTTATTCTTCAGTACCGCACGTGAAGTACTTACACTGAACCACCAGAGGGCATAAATATCCCCTTTGTCTGTGAAAGCCTGGATCACTGCATAAAAGAAATACTGGCAGTAATTACCCACAAGAGGGCGACAGACACGTCAACAATCCTGCAGAGCTTTTACTGCCGATATCTTTATCGACAGATACTTAGACAGACAGACCGACAGATAGACAGATATATAGACAGACAGACGGATACTTAGACAGACGGACAGACAGACAGATACTTAGATAGACAGACAGATAGACAGATACTTAGATAGACAGATACTTAGAGACAGATAGACAGATAGACAGACAGACAGATACTTAGATAGACAGATACTTAGAGACAGATAGACAGATAGACAGATACTTAGACAGACGGACAGACAGATAGACAGGTGGATACTCAGACAGACCAACGAACAGACAGACAGATAGACAGACAGACAGACGGATACTTAGACAGCCAACATTAGGAATAGTTCTCCTCGCAGTCTCTGCATTTGAGCAAATACGATCAACAGACAAATGAAAATCGAACCCGAGTAAATAAGGACCGATCAAACGAAACAACATGGCCGACGAGTGAAAACGCAGGGGTCGCGCTCGCGTGTGGTCCAGCTCCGAGCGGACCCCGGACCCCAGTCGGCGCCGAGCCTCGGGGCGAGAGTGTGACAGAGAAGCAGAGGAGACTTACGCGGTGCAGGTCTGTTACTCTGCATCGTGGCTGCTGGGAGGAGAGGAGGCGGCGGCAGCTTCCAGTCGGTCTGCGCTCAGGTGTGACATCTGTCCGAGCCCAGTCCCACTTATCAACGCCGGATCCTCCCAGTGGGCGGATCCAGCGTTAACACACCGGCACCAAAAACAAGCGTGAGCTGCTCGCTCGCTCATTCCCTCCACGAGCCGCCGAGAGAGAGAGAGAGAGAGAGAGAACGATGGGTGTTAAATTCTCCATCCCTCCTGGTGAGAATGATATTATCTTTGTTTGATCGTCATTGGTGCTTTGATTGTTGGAGGGTTGGTTTGATTTGTTCCCGTTATCATAACGACACACGGCCTCCGATGAGCACTTACATTGACGTGCTCTGGAACCGGAAGATGATTCTTTTAAACTAACAATGTCACGAGGGAAACAAAAAATGATATTGTTGTGATGATTTCACTGGTATTAATCGTGTTGTTGACCGACTCTGCTGATGAATGTAACATTTGAATCATACGATCCACATTATGTAGTTTCACTGCCACAAGATTGGCAGATTCTTTGTCTTTCGTTTCATATTTTCCATTCAGGGAAAAGCACAAGTGGTAAAGAAAAGTAACATTTTAACAACAATATACACGCGTCTACATGTTGGAAAAAAAGGGCCATACTTTGCCTTTTTCCCTTTTTTTCCCCTAAAACAACAATAAAATAAAATAAACAAGGAACAATATTAACAATTTGGAAATAGACACTTGAGCCTCTGTATGAAAACAGATACTAATTCTCCAAATAGAATACAAATAAATAAAAAAGAAAGAAAGGGGAGAAGACATTCATCACGAATGACATTTATCACAGTTGCGACTATTTGACAGAAACGGGCTTTTCGAGGAATTTGGCCAATATCCTCCCACCGATTATCCTGAAAGTTCAGACCCACTTCCTTTTTACCCAGGTTTCCCTCGACCGTCAACGGACAGGAGATGATCACGTACCTTAGAAACAAGAGAGTTTCGATGACGTGGATTTACACGGCGGGATTCCTCCCAAAGTAGTTTCGCTGGGAAAGAAGGAAAAGTTGGAAACACAGATTTGGCACAACGTCTAATTTAAGGATAACGAAAGACACGAGAGGGAGGAAGGTGAAAGTCACCTGAAAAGTCCGCATGGCCTCAGCCGAGTCAGCAGAAAGACCGGCAGGTTTAACGTGATGATTGCGCAACCACTCCTCCTGCTCGCTCGCTCGCTCGCTCGCTCGCTCTCTCTCTAACTAATGACATGGTTGTTGCCTCTCCCTCCACACACCGGCCGAAGACCTGGACTGGATCCTCACGTCTATGTGATGCAACACAGGCTTTGCTTTGAATGAAACCGGGAAACGTGGAATTCATGGTCCTGGGTTTCCCCCTGCAGGTCCCCCCGTGAGGATCGTGATGATCGGGAAAACCGGAGTCGGGAAAAGCGCGGTGGGAAACACCATCGTGGGCCAAAAGGTGTTCCGGTCGTGCGCCAGCGCTCAGTCGGTGACGGAGACGTGCGAGAAGGAACGAGCCAAATCCGGGCGGAAGATCCACGTGGTGGACACGCCGGGAATCCTGGACACGGGCAAGTCGGCCGAGAACATCAAGAGGGAGATCGCCAAGTGCATCCAGGTGTCGTCCCCGGGACCCCACGCCTTCCTGCTGGTCATCCAGGTGGGCAGGTTCACCAAACAGGAGGAGAACTGCGTGGAGGCCCTGGAGCAGATCTTCGGCCCCACCGCCTCCAAGTACATGATCGTCCTGTTCACGCGCGGCGACGAGCTGCACGGACAGACCATCCAGCAGTACGTGCAGACCGGACACCCCAAGCTGCGCGAGGTCATCAACCGGTGCGGCAACAGGTACCACGTCTTCAACAACAAGATCAGGATCAACAGGAAGCAGGTGGTGGAGCTGCTGAAGAAGATCGACGACATGGTGGCGGCCAACGGGGGCTCGTACTTCACCGATGAGATGTACAAGGAGGTGGAGCAGAGGCTGCAGCAGCAGGAAGGCGGAGGCGGCGGCAGCGGCGGCGGCGGCGGCGTTGGCGGCGCAGAGATGCCCATCTACGACTTCTCCTTCATGTCGGAGCTGCTGCAGAGGGTCTTGCTGTTCCAGGCCATTTTAGCCAGCGGCGTACAGGAGGGCAACCCCAACGAGCCCGACCAGGCCAACAGCCTCTTCGCCATGAAACCCACCATGTGAGGGGGCCGCGCCCGGCGCCCGCACCACCTCCGCCCCCCCCCCACTTCCTGCTTTGACGTGAACGTTTTTACCGCATCAAAACTGTGGCGGCTCCAGTCGTGCCTCTGCGATGGCAATGTGACTCACCGGGAGGAGACTGCGGGTTCTTCCCTGCCCCCATTTTGGGGCACGGCTGTGAACTGGACATAGAAGAAGAAGAAGAAGAAGAAGAAGAAGAAGAAGAAGAAGAAGTCGGATGTTGATTTTCATTTCTATGTGTTCTGTCACATATGATATGTAAACAGGGAGGAAGCTGTGATGGAGAATCTGTAAAAAAAAAAAAAAAGTAGATGACTCCAAATGACCCACTTCTGCCACTGCTCTAAAACACTCAGGTATTATTATATTATATTATATTATATTAGTAACAAGGTTAAACTACTCAGGTTCTAATCTCTGATCTGTATTGATGCACTGCACATTTGGGTGAAAGCTCTAATTATCCCTCCATGCTAGGCTAGGACACAGTTAGCACGTTAGCATAGCCACGGATTTTTTTAGCAGAATAAAGGTTTTTTTACGACAGCATTGTCCGTTTCATGGTTTTGATTGACGCGACGCGGGGCGGAGGAGTTTCCAGGCGACACCATGTTACCATGGTAACAACATCTTCCTTCACACCGGCAGGAACATTTCTTACTTACCTGGGATTTGGATGAACCTCCGCCATGTTTCCACTTCCGGTTGTGACGTCGCGGTGCTTGTTTGGCCTCCAGCCTCTGATTAGCGCCACCCCTGGACTGGAGGTGGAGTGCAGTTTGTTTCACCACCTCCCCTGTGGATCAGCCACTTTCTGCCAAATGTCATATTCACAAAAAAAACAAAACAGGAAATGATGATTTAAAAACATCTATTCATGATTCAGCACTTTTCGGCCCGATGTTTTCCTGGAACAGAGGCTGCGACCGCTCCTCCTCCATTCCTGCAGCTTTCTGTAAACTCTGGTCCGACAGGTTCCTCGTGATCTCTGTCACGAGTGTCCATCAGGGTTAAACATTCACATCTCGCTTCGGCCGCTCGGCTCCGAAAACAACAACAACCCAAATATTTATGGTGATAAAAACCATAAAACCATCACATTTGACCGTTTTAGTATTATCTAAGTTTCAATGTTTACAAATCATATTTAGTGTTAACATGGGACATTTGATATTCATGTTCAAAGTACAATAAGTACATTCATGGACCAATAACGATATAAATATTTACGTGTGATAGTTAAACTTCATTTTACTTTAATACTTAATGTTGAATGTATAATAATCAGTATTTATGTTTGATATTGAATATTTTCATTCAGCACTTTAATCTAAAATAAAATCATATCAAAAAAGTGTATGTATATATATATATATATGTATATATATATATATGTATATAAACATTAAACTTGTGTGTGTGCAAAGAGAAAAAGTCAAAAGTCCCTGAACCAGTTTTCTGTTTCTGGAATTTCAGAATTTTCAAAATTCCCTCTGACGAATGACTGAGGGAGAAATGTGTGAAGACATGAACTCGCAGACTGACAGTTCAGACTCTGTCGCTCTGATAACGATCGATCGATTATTGATCCTCGTCGCACAGCTTCATTGTGTTTGTCTCGTTTCATCCAAACGCTGCTGGAATCCTCATGGACACACTGGGACAGATGTTACTGCTGTGAACACCTGCTGCAGTGGAGGAGGATCTATAGCAGCTGTTTACGTTTCCATGGTGATTTAAAGGTGCAGTGCGCAAAACAATACCGACTCTCTCAGACACCACCTCCATGTCACCTCACATGAATGTGCAGGAGATGCGCGTCTGAGATCGTCCGGAGTGAAGAGCTGTGCTGTGCTTTTCATTCCTAAGCCGCGCAACACGTGGACATGTGTTCGCAACCCCTGCAGGCAAATCACATTCATGCTTTGAGGCTGAGAAATGTTTCCAATCAGTGAACCGAGAACCTGCTGAACCAGAGTTTACCAGAAACACAGGAGGAAGTTCAAATCAAATACTTTCTGCAAGGTGAATGTGAGATAAACAGGGGGAGGGGGGGGGGGGGGGGGGGGGGGGGGGCTCACAGACGGAGCCCTCTCACACTCCCTCCACAAGCTGTATATGTATAGTCGCCCCCTGTTGGTCATTCTATACATTGCTGCTCTCAATCACATAATTAGCTGCACTTTCCGGACTCAGGGTCAATTTCCGCTGTGCCCCCTGCCCTGGGGGGGGGGGGGGGGGGGGGAGGGGGGAGTAAACATGCAACAGCTGAGCAGAAATCGCAGCGATGGGAAGATGCCGGTGCTCGGCAGATTATACGCCGTGGTGTTTGTAGTGGACGCGCCACTGAGGTCTGACAAATGGAAAAGTTTAATTCCACCAAAATATCACAAAAAGAAATTGGTTGATATTTCAGGGGAATGGCCTTATTGACTTTTAAGCTGTTGGTGAAACCACAGTGATGCAATTAGCATCCCCCGGGGGGGGGGGGGCTGTGACCATATATGGGCTGGAGGATGGACGGTGGATCTTGGATCATGGACTGTGATTGTGGACTGTGTGCACCAGGTCTTGGATCGGGGTTGTGAGAAGATTGAGGTGTCAGCTCAATCTACTGACTCTGCACTTTTCCTCATTGATGTCAACATAACGGCTCCCAAACGCGTGGCCATGTCATGAGGAGCGCCCCCCAGAGGCTGGTTGCTGTATTACACTGCAGCCCCTCAGCTCTGCGTATAGATGTTTGTCTCCATGTCAGTGGATTGGACGAAACGTTAAAGTCAAAACACATGGGGAAAAAAAATCAAATATGAGCATGTTTATGTTTTTGATGCTTTAAAACAGCGTTAGTGGTCATGACGATGATGTAATCACAGATGCAATCATCTTTAAAATGAGAAGGTTCTTATGAGCTCCTGTTTGCAGGCTGAAAATAAAACATCTAAATCACCGCTGACCCGAGAATCTCTCCTCTGTGGGTCATAGAGTAAATATTGTAGCTGTGGATCCACAGAGTCATCAGGCCTGAGCTCTCTCAGTCTGCAGCACAGGCTGTTCCAGTTCCTTCATGGTCATTTCAGATCACTCTCACAAATAAACACTTGTGTCGTGTTGCAGAGAGCCAGAGCGAATCAGTGCAAACACAATGAAGCTGTCACAAATAAACACATTGTGCTTTTTCAAGCAGCATGAACAGGCAGGAAATTCATTTTTATTTCAATTTGATTTGACTATATACCCTCCACAGGGGTCCGCTGTGGGGCAAATGTGTTCTACCCATGTCCACTGGGACATACATGGAGCGTATGTGCAAACTCACCGTTGTGCCAACTGTGTATTTTGACTGCTCACAGTTAAAGGGTCATTGATTGGAATAGCTGCTTCCATCCCATGTGCATGTGTGGGATGGCAGATCAATGCTGAGCCCCTCTTTAGTCTGATGGTAAAGGGGCTTAGGTTCAGGGTTCCATCCAAAATCCTTCACAATGTACCTTTAAAGGTGCAGTGTGTAAGATTCTAATTGATTTCTGTCACTTCTAACCATAGAAATAGAATTACAAAACAATTAGATATAACATTTGTACACTTGTTCAGCCCCCCCCCCCCCCCCATGACTGGGTGTTTACTTAACCCTAAAATTAGCCATTAATTTTATATCTACACCAGGAGTGGCTCCTCTCCACCGGGGGCTGCCATGTTTTTACAGTAGCCCAGAGTGGACGTATCTTTTGCGCTTTAATGAAAACTGAGTCGACCGTAGGTTCTCCTGCCTGCTCGAATGGGAAGGGTGAGGTGATGGATACAATATCTAACTTTCCCAGTAGATGTCACCAAATCTCACACACTGCACCTTTAACTTTGCTGCTGAGTTCACGTGGGAACACATGACCTGTACACTCAGATACAGATGAGCTCTCTGTGATGTTTTTAATGTCTCTGCTGAGTCAGATATAGATGATGGTGTGTTAGACTGACTGACACCATGAGTGTTGTTGTTTTCAGACTGAACGGGACATTAAGAGGAGGAGACCCCCCCCCGGGGGGCCCCCCCCCCCCCCCCCCCCGGCCCCCGGCGTGCTGCCCAGGGCTCATAGTGAAAAATAAAGAGGACACTAACTAGCCTGCAGCGTCCCGGGGAGCTGTCACATTAATACAAAACCACTCAGACTAAATGTTCAGAGTGTATAAATCCCCGACCTCGGCGCTTTCTGCCACCAAAGAGAAAAAGAGAAATGGCTCCTTTTAAGAGCCAGAACTCACCAGAGATCCTTTAAAATGTGAAGCGTTGCACCAGTGTGTGTGTGTGTGTGTGTGTGTGTGTGTGTGTGTGTGTGTGTGTGTGAATCTTTGATATGTCAGGGATTTAGGCCATTGTTTTCTAGGTTATACCTAAAAGCCACCTGTCTGTCTCATCCACCCAGATTATTTAAAATATTAGCACAGGAAGTAAAAGCTCATGGGACTGAAGAGGAAATCTCTCTCTCTCTCTCTCCATCACGCCCCCATCCCCCCGACTGATTCACCCGAAAAGGTTAATGGTCTATGTGTGCAAGAGGGATCTCTCTCTCTCTCTCTCTCTCTCTCTCTGTCTCGGTGCTATATACAGTGCTCTCTCTAGCTCTATCTCACTCACTCACTCGTTCACACCCTAACCCTCTTTCTCCCTCTCTCTCCCTCTTTCTTTCTGTCTCTCTCTGCCTGGCTCCCCCCCCCCCCCCCCCCCCCCCCCCCGCCCCAACGCCCCAACCCCCCTGCCCCCCCCCCCCCCCCCACACACACACATACTCATTCATCCCTGAAACTGAATTGTCCTGCTCCATCTAAAATCGACAACAAACCAGGGCCTTGGCTGACGTCCATCTGATTTGGGGGGATTCGTTCAGTAAATGATGCTGAGATCAGGGATTAGAACCCACCAGGACTTATTTGAGGACTTGAACTGATACTCAGCACCTCTGAGATCGGCTCACCATCCACCCTGCCATTAATATTCACCCGGCCCCGAAACACACAGAGCTAAACGAGCCCATCAGGAGGCGGCATCGCAGCATGTGGGGGGGTGGGGGGGGGGGGGGAATCTCATTCCCCGAAACACACAGAGCTAAACGAGCCCATCAGGAGGCGGCATCGCAGCATGTGGGGGGGGGGGGGGGGGGGGGTAATCTCATTCCTGGCACATCAGGTCAATCTCCACTTATTTACAATCAACTGTCTTTTAGATCCCCACTAGGTTTCACGCTGTGTCTGTAACGCTGATGACAAGTGACACTCCCTCCGAGAGTCTGAGACGCCTCTGTGTTTATTGATCCCAGGCTGAAGAGGAGTCTCCCTGATTGGCACATTACCTTTTGTCTCTGGCGGCCTCATGAGTTTGTGACTGGTGCAGGAAGCACATCGCGCTGTTACAGGCGCCGCCACAGGCTTGTGACTGCCACGCTCCGTTTATGGATTTTGGATTGAAGGTGTTGTTTTCCATGAACTTTGCGTGAAGTCGCTGCCGTAAAGTTGAAGCATCAGCGGATGATTTGTCTTCTCTGAGACGGAATAAAACGGTTTTACTATGTAAACAGAGTGAGCGGAGCGGAGGCTTTCGGCTCCTGGCCTGTAGAAGCGCTCTCGTTTTATCGCTCCTCTGATTTACGGTGTCTTTGTGCGAGATGTTAATTTTACACCTCTTTATTTATGTCTACGCTGGCACCGTGCATCATGTGCTGGAACACAACAAAGAGCAGCAGCAACAACAACAGACACTGCGCCTTCTGTTGCTTTTGCAGGATTTCTGCGCACACACACACACTCACACACACACACACACATTGATCAACAGGTAATCTACATAAACATTTGCATGTGCAAATGAAACAATAGGGAAAGAAGAGTGGGAACAAGCTGTTCGTACTAACAATAGCCCCGAACAAGAACCTTTGCACCAAACCCTCTTCCGAGACACATACTTCAAAACACCCCTGTGGTAATTCCCCTGGTGTAGAGCTGCATTCTTTCTGAAAGTCTCATCCATCTTTTTTTCTCCTCATCACCTTCAGCTCAGGAGCCTCGCAGCTGATTCGACACTGCATAGTAAAGATGAGAGTGACCTCTGGAGCGCAGAGGAGACAGTGGAGATCCTCATTAGCAATGCAGATTTCCACCGAGGGACCGAAAGGCTGGAGTGTGAAGGACACATACAATCAGCCAAACCCATATGAATTACACTCGCACTTGTTTATCTTGCATTTCATTGGGTCTTCGCAGATCCTCCACTCATTTGTGGCCTTGCGCCACTTAGAGTCCCGGCGGCGCTGATAGAGATCCAATATGTTTGAGACGCACCTGCTGAGTGGATATTCTCCCAGAGAGGCAGCGATATGAATCCCCCATCACTTGATAGTGGAGGTGAACACGCAGACCCTTCGTGTTTAGATTCAGGGGGCTGCCGCACAGAGCAGGTGTGACTTCCAGCAAAACACTGACCCCCGGCCGCCGAAGGAGCCTGTGATGGAACTTCACTCTCTCCCGTTCTTGGAAGCAGCTACTGCAGCGAGGCATTTATTCATTCATTCATTCATTCATGCATTCAAATGTCCGAGCAGCTCCTCCTCCTCCGCCTCCTCCTCTGCCGTGACCCCGGAGGTTTTCTGCTCTGTTTGGCCGAGGTGTGGCTGTGCAGCAGCTGCGCCCGGGCGGCGCTGCCAAATCACACGGTGAACTTAGACTCGTATCATCAGGGGGGCTCCGTCCAAACATCGGCTCCAACCCTCATGATCAAAGGAGTCCTGTGGATAGAGCTTTTAAAGGGGCAAAGGGAAATGATTGACCAGGCATCAGGTCTCCAAATATATAGTTGTGTATAGTAACGGCCTGAAAACACAGAGTTAGCTTTTGGAATCTACCCTGTAGAATGTCTCCGGTCCATAGACTCCATGTGAAGATGGACGCTCTCTGCAGTTCAGTTCACGAACTCTGTACCAGGATGTTTGATTCACCTCCTCAGGTTGACCAGTTTAACATGGGAGTCTGTGGGGATCGACTCGCTTTTGGAGCCCGCCCCAAATGGCCACCCTGTGAACTGCAGGTCTGTCCGCTCATTGGACTCGTCCGTCAGCCCCACAGCTTCCTGCTTACACCTCCCTGGGTGCTTGAACTGTCTGAAGCCATTCACTGGTCATTGGCAATGACATTTGCCGGTGGTGAGAGCATGAAACACTATGAGGAGACATTCATTTCAATCAATCTGAATTTGCATATGGCACAAAAAAATACATTTCCTCATTACATTTTACATCACAAAGTTGTTGACACAACAAACAAAGCACTTGGTGCCGGTGAGAGGCGAGAAAGAACCATCCCTTTCAACAGGAGCAGACGTGCAGGGTGGGCGGCCATCTGCTTTGAGAGGAGAGAAGTGGGGGTGAGGTGTGTGTGTGTGCGTGTGCGTGTGCGTGTGTGTGTGTGTGTGTGAGATTGAGAGAGAGCAGAGAAAGGTGGGAAATTGTTTTGAATCACCATTAGATTGGTTGTCGTTAGCGTGACCGTCAGGCTGCTGGAGGTTTTCACTGGTGACAGCTCCTCAGAAAAAGGTCAGGCCAAGACTCCAAATGAAAACATTAGCATGCATTCGAATATTTTCCATTGAAGTAAGAAATAAATGACCACCATCAATCACAAATCGATCACAAATCGATCACGAATCGAGTGGTCAGGTTACAGAGATTTGTCTTTCAAATGACAAAAAATAAATAATGATTTCACTTCAAGATTTGTGGTATTATTGTTTTCCTACTATTTTTTTTATACTAATATATAATAGAAATTAAAACAATTATCTTGATATATACTTATTGATATGAATACATGTATGGAGTTGTTTTATTAGAATGAACGTGCTAAATATGTGAAACCAGCTTTGAGTAGCACCTCTGCCTTTCGGTGTTTTCGTTCATCAGTACGTCACTGATGAGTTCGATGTGACTTCAGGGCCGTGGAGCTCAGTGACAACGTTACCATGGTAACCTGCCTCACATTGAAATCAGTGGAAGCTCCCTCCCTTCACATCTCTGCCAGAGTTGCATCTTGACCAGAATGATCAATTCAAACAAATTAATTTCACTACAAAAGAACAACATGCTTGTATGCTAACATGCTAACGACCAGAGGGTGAATGGGTCCCACGGCGTGGTGGGAGGAGTCAGTGTCCGCATGACAACCACATTCGCTTTGGTGCCGTGTTCCTGTTCATGGGGATTGGAGCTGGAGCTGATGGAGACCTTCATTAGACCCCGGGGGAGAAACGAGCCCATTACCCACATTCCCACTGCAGCAGGGAAAATGATACCAGGTGTGAATGGGTTTTTGATCTGTATCAGTTTACACCATCAACTTACATTCACTTTCCCCACCAGCACATTCCAAGAACAGATTAATTAATGCTACACCCCCATTTCCAACGGGCAAATGGAACCAAGTATTAAACCCTTCACGGTGCGTTCATTACACAATTCAATCACACGATGATGAACAGAACAGAAGCGTCTGTTAATTAGAGCTGTAGATACATTTATTTTGAAAGGGCCGCTGTCTAATCAATGCCTCACACAGATGAGTATTCAGCTGAGTGAGTGTGAGGCCACTCTCAGTATGAGGAGGTTTCCTGGTGGGAGGGACAGAGCAGAGACTATTGATCTGACAGTTCTGTTCCGCCACAGAAAGTGATCATCAAAACATGACCGGGCTACAGATGAGAAGCTCAAATATTCACTTTCATCAAAGGTGCAGTGTGTAGGGTTTCGGTCACTTCTGGAAATATTACAAAGCATTTACATACTGACATTTTCATGAATTCATAATCACCTAAATGTATTGCTTTTTTCCACTGACCTTAAATGAGCCCATTAATGTGTATTTACATGAGGAGTGGCTCCTCTCTACGGGGCGGCCATGTTTTTTCAGTATCCCAGAGTGGACGTACTAAATGTCATTTGAGTTTTAATGACAACTGAAGTCGACCATAGGTTCTCCTCATGTTCAGAAGGGTGAGGTGATGGATACAACATGCAACTTTGCCTCTAGATGTAACCAAATCTTACACACCGCACCTTTAATCCCCCATATGTTTTTAAT
>JAFBJT010057484.1:24128-35254 GCA_016785325.1 Chascanopsetta lugubris | reverse complement strand
AAGCGGAGGAGGAGTGTGGGGTTGGGGGACAGGAGGGGGGGGGGGGGGGCAAAGAAGGACCCATCCAAGTTCATGCCCCCGTGTGAGAAAGAGGAGAAAGGGCCTGTGGGGTGTTGGAAGTTGAGGGAATAGAATAATCCCCCCTTCACATTTGTTAAAGGGCCACTGGTCCTTTGTGTCGGCCGGGGGCCAATTTAAAAGGCGATGTCATAATGGTTCAATTGGAATGATATCTTTGAAACACAATGGACGTGGCTTCTTTCCACGAACAACTTAAAGCCCCATTGTTCCCTTTATTGGATGAGATGTTTGGATACATGCGTGCACTGTGAATGAGACGGAGTTGTTGTTATACAACCTGTTAATATAAAATATTGAGCGTGATTACACATGTTTGTGGAGGAAGGGGCCAGTTGTGATTAGTTTCCCATCATGCAGCACATGTTCCCCGACCTATGAATACATTTAGTTCACGGGTCGTTTTTGGAATGTTCGAAAAACGAAATTCTTTGTGCCAGATTAGCGCAGATATTATAAATGCTACCATGCATTGTAACTGAAGGTGTAGCGTTGACAGTGGAAGCTGAATATTAATAATCTTTGCTAGTATCTGTGGACAGTTCCCTCTCTGTGGCTTTGACTGACATTTCTGACATTAGCAATGATGTATGTAACTTGGAAGGTCTCTTGTTCTTGTATTTCTATTCGAGGTGAAAGTATAAGCCCTATCATAAGTAATTTAAAGGTGCAGTGCGTAAGATTGCGTCATTTTTGTCACTTTTAAAAATATAACATTTATACACTGACATTTTCATGAATTTAGAATCACCTACACATATTTTTTTCCCCTGTATTTCTTTTCCCCATTTTTGCCGCCATCACATTTTTCTTCTTGTTGTTGTGTTTGTTTACATCATAAGAGTTTGGAACGCATGCTCCATGTCTTCTTCTCTGTTTTTATGTGCATATCTGTGGTGGCATTACAGCGCCACTCACAGGCCTGGAGGCTGTACTACAGTCATTTCACATGGATAACCACATTTCTTGAGACAATGGGCTGTTTACCTTTTTTTTTTTTCGAATGCAAAAGAAAAAAAAATCGTATTATTATTCTAATAAATATGATTAGTATTCATTTTGTCATTTGTCTTCCATGACTGCTCAGCAATGTCCTGAAATATAGAATAGAAAATAAAGGAGTCAAGGGTCTTAAGCTTCAATCGGTAAAGAAAAGTAAAAGCAAAACAACTCCCCTCTAACTTATGACCCGCCCGTCCTCCTCCCATCCATCTTGGCTCTAGGGGTATTGGACCGCCGGCCTCTCAGTGAATTCTCCCTCCTTAAAGAAGCTCATAATGGCTGTGTGAAGTCCCGAAGAGGGAGGGTTCCACTAGGTGACAGATTCTTCCTGTCCGTGAAATTCCCCCTGCGATAATTTGTCTTTGTGCTGATGGGCCCGCGGCTCCACGCGACATGGGTTATGGCAGCGAGGGCGGGACCGTCCTCATCACCTGCCATCTCTGTGGCCCTCTTGACATCCCACACACATCACACGCCCCCGCGCACCCACTCCATTCTCCTGCCCTGCCTATCTTACCCCCCCCCCCCAACGCACACACAGACACACACACACTCCCACCCTCCCCACTTTCATCTCTGCAGCAGGAGCTGTCTCCTCGCTGGCAGAGCGACCAAATAATGGAGCTTGTCACCGGCCTTGTTCTTTGTGTTTTTCAGGGCCCAAGAAAAATGCAAACACTCCATTGTAGTCATTAGTTTTCCCATCCTTTCTGCCGGGGTGGGGTAGGGGCTCGTGGGTGGGGTGGGGTCTTTGACCCGGTTCAAAAGGGACCCGGAGGAGGAATTCAGCTTTTTAGAGAAAGCGAATTCTTGATGTCACATGCTTGGTGTGTGTGCATTATGCAGCGTGCACAATGCATGTGTTTGCATGCGTGGTTGCACTACATATTATGGGTATTTTTCAATTTGTTTGTTTGTTTATTTAGTTATATGTACATGCTCATCAATCACCCCAATGACCAGATACTATGTGTACGTACATGCCGGATTATTTGAAGTGTAATTAGCTCTTAAAGTGCATGGGGTTTTGTTTTGAGCGGATAGATCCTCGTGACACAGAGCGATGGCACCAAGTGTTTGAGGAGGGGGTCGGGGGTGGGGGGAACCCCAGCAGAGGTGTGACCTTACTGGGGGATGTTTGAACCAAGCTACAGGGGTCCTGGAGGAATTTTAGGACCTGCTGAAAGATGGAGAATGTCTGCTACGGTCATCATACGGCTCTATAGAGCTCAGCGCCGGTTGGAATTGCTTTCATGCTTACTTCCTTTCAAATCTCAGCATTTTTTTTCCTTCATATTCTTCTGTTAAAGGTGCAGTGTGTGAGATTTCAGCCATTTTTGTCACTTCTAAAAATGTGACAAAACTATTACATACTGACATTTTCATGAATTCATAATCACCTAAATGTATAATTCATCCCTTTTACCCTTGAATGAACCCATTAACGTATATTTACATGAGGAGCAGGTCCTGTCTACGGGGGCCGCCATGTTTTTACAGAAGCCAAGAGTGGACATACTAAACATCTTTTGAGTTTGAATGACAACTGAAGTCTCCTGCATGCTCAGAAGGGTGAGGGTGATGTGATGGGTGCAACGTGCAACCTCACCACTAGAAGTCACCAAATCTTACACAATGCACCTTTAATGAATACGAGCTATTCAAGACAAAATGTGTCTGTTTGTATATTCGATTTTACGCCCTGGATTTTTTGGCATTGTGCAGCTGTGACGGGTGTATTTGGATTGTATTCTTTGTATTCAAACCCGTACAGTGTGTGTGGTGTTTAACAGAAGCATAGAATAGGCTTAAGGGTGCAGTGTGTGAGATTTGGTGACATCTAGAGATGAAGTTGCATGTTGTATCCATCGCCTCACCCTGACTCTTCTGTTTACTTTAACTTCTGTAAAAACATGGCGGCCCCCATAGAGGACCTCCCTCCTCATGTAAATATACGTTAATGGGCTCATTTAAGGGTAATGGAAAATAAATAAAACACATGAAGATGTTTGTGTATCACTGTGTAGTAATATTTTTAGAAGTGACAAAAATGGCTGAAATTGTACACACTGCACCTTTAACGGGTCCAAACCAGAACCAGACACAGCCCTGTTGTGATATTGTGCAGCGTCATGTCAAAAAACAAACCGTTTGAGCCTGATTGAGGACCTCATCAATAGGGAAAGTGGAGACAAAGAGGAAGCCCCATGCTCGTACACACTTTAAATTCAGCTGTTATCTGGAATGTACCAGCTGTCCGTGGTACACACACAAAAACTGCTGCCTTCCCCAAACCTGATCCTGGCATTTGCGCCGAGTGAAGGGGGATCTGGGAAAAGCATAGCCAACCCCCCTCCCCTCACCCCCTTCCAGGCCCCTGGAGTTCGGACAGCCATGGGCCCCTGGGAAGAAACTGATGGACAGATGTGAAGGAGAGGAGGGTGGCGGGGGGGGGGGGGGGGGGGGGGGTGTATAGCAACAGGCTGGCACTCACACTGCGTCCTGTATGGGTCTGAAAAGAAGCTATGCCTGCAATCCAGTGTGAATATATGCAGGTATGTGTGTGTGTGTGTGTGTGTGTGTGTGTGTGTGGAGTGAGTGAGTGAGTGAGTGTCGCCTTCCGAAGCACTTTTAAAAGAAGTAAATATAGCCGTGTACAAACAGTGTCATATTTACATGCAACACGTGTCCACGCGTCGCCGCCGCCGCCAAACCCCCAAGCCAAAGCTGGGCCCCCTCCCCCGCCTCGCCGCGAGAGCATGACGGACGACGACGGCCGGGCACTTTGATGTCAGGATTATCTAAATATGGCACACGGAACTGCCCTTTAACATACAAGCTCCCATTCAACAACATGGTCAATAACACATACCTGGACTTCCTTGGGTTAAAGGTGCAGTGTGCAAGATTTTGGTCTTTTTTCTTTTGCTTCTAAAAATATTCCAAAACAAGTATGTACTGACCCCCCCCCCCATTACCCTTAACTGAGCCCATTAATGTATATTTACATGGGGGGGGGGCTCTCTATGGAGGCCGCCATCTTTTCACAGGATTAAGCAAGTGGACTTTTGATTTTTAATGACAACTGAAGTTTACCATAGGTTCTCCTGCATGCTCGGAAGGGTGAGGTCACCAAATCTTACACACTGCACCTTTAACATACACGCTCCCATCCCAGTCAATAGCACATATCTGGACATCCCTGTTGGGTTAATGCTTGTCAATAGAACTCTAATGCCAAACATGTATGTATGGACTCATGCAATATGAGAGGGCATCTGTATGTGTGTGTGTGTGTGTTTGTTTATTTATGTGTTTGTTTGTTTTCCTGGAATCACACATCGACTCCGGCTCGCGGCTGCGTTCGCCGTGCACTCCGTTCACACTTCATTTGATGCTGTTATCTGGCATTAGCCACAGTATTCCACCTCCACTTCCTCCTCCTCCTCCTCTTCCTCCTCCTCCTCCTCCTCCGCCACCGCTGCTCCGCACAGCCCCCCCCCCCAGGTTACGGGGGCCCTCGTCTCCGTCTCCTCCGCCGTCGCCGCACTAAACGACTTAACCAAACTAATGAATTATCCAATTAATCAGAGCAGGACCCTCTCTCTGCCCTTAAGTGCTCGTTTACAGAGGGAGACCGCCCCTTTGACCTCTATCCCTCCAGGGCTGCTTCATGCGGCTCCGCTGTGTAACATTAAATAAATATTATTTCAAGGGCCGTATTAACTCCTCACACGCCCATCCACAAGTAATTAGTCACACTTACTGTATGTGCGTTTGCAGGCTGTCGATACATGTGTGTGTCAGCTGTGTTATATGTGTGTGTGTGTGTGTTACTGTGACTCTATGTTTAATCCATTTAAACCAAGTCCAATTCAGCCACTTCCTCTCCCCCATCAACCTTATCTGTAGCTGCTGGGGACAAAAATCATTTGCTGGAGTAAAATGACTGAAAATAATGGGGAAATATCAAGTGCATCTCTTTTTGCTTCCCCCCCATTTATTCCGCCCGCTCCAAGTGAGCTTTATCGGCCCGAACACATCGCGACACACCCCCCCCCCTTTTTTTATTTCGATTTTATTTTTCCCCTCTCAAACTTTTCATTTCCTGACAGATTGAGGCACCCTATTTAACACTTTTATTCATCTGTGCCTGCAGGCGAGGACCGACGTTACAGTCAATAAAAAATGGGAGAAGAAGCTTTGCAGGCACCTCTTCTTCTTCCCCTTTCCCCATTGTGTGCAAAGTGGCAGCCGTGAATTTAATCGAGGGAGAATGTTGTGATTACTTAATGGTTTCCCAGGCAGCCGTGGACGGGAGAATTAAATTCCGCATCTGCTTTCCAAGGCGTTAATCTCCTCTCCTCACATTCCGCCTGTTATGATGTGCACACAGGAGATAATGTTTAAACCGACTAAAGCGGGGTAAACCGGCGCGGGCTGTTATTGGCTTTATAATTACATAATTAACTTTTTGTTTCTAATCGTTACGGAGGTAATGGCTCCGCTAAAACGGGGGGCATCTGCTGAGCAGAGGAACCAAATCAAAAATCAATAATCCATAGAACGCCATCAGAGTAAGTGCTTAGAGGGAGAGAGGGAGAGGGAGGGAGGGCGCAGGAAAGGGAAAGCCTCCCTCTCTCCTGCCTTCCCTCGTCTTTCCTGTGCGGTAAATGAATCTCATTTGGAGACGAGGAGGTGTTATCTGTGGGAGCTGAGGCCCAGCAGCTGTGGGGAGCAGCAGGGGTATCAGGCTCTGCCAGGTGCGTGGCAGGGGAGAGGAGAGGGGCCGGGGCGCCACCGTAAATTACACCTGGCCTCCCTGCGCCCGCCATTGTAGGGCGATTGACCCGCTCCGAATGAATTCCACTCTGCGCCCGGTCTCCTCCTCCTTATTTCTAATTTACATTGTGATCATATATGTCTGAAAAATGATATCGTAAAAAAGATGAATGTACTAATTACCCGCCGTCTTATCTCTCCCCGCGCCCGCTTGCTCAACCCCTCTGGACTTACTCCTCGCAGCCATGTAAGTATGTGACTTATTTCATCGTGACAGGCGTAATGTATTCACAAAAGTGCGCCATAAATACAGGCGTTCAGGTTGGCCACCTTGCACTCGCATCGGGCGCCCCTCGCCATGCCGTGCCCGCTCAAACGAACGGCGAATTGACAAACATTCCCCCAGAAGCCAAATTACCCCCGGTGTCACTGTGAAATTAGGTTCTTGACCCGGCCTCTGATGCATGCTTATATTTCTACATATTCCCGCCATCGATTTTCATGCATGGCGTCCGGCCCATCGCCGCCCGAGACGAGCCTCCCTTTGAGAAAAGGGGGTATTTTAATACACCTGTGAAATGAGACTCTCATACTCGTCATGAATATGCTAAAGTAGAGCTGTCACAGCAGTCAGAGTGATATCCCGCTCACCTCTGCCAAATGAGCTGAGAGGGAGAGAGAGAAAGGGGGGGGGGGTGGGGGGGGCTAGGGCCAGCGAGTGAGCTTATGCTGCCTGCCACTGTCATCTTAACAAATAGGCTTATTAACAGTTCAGAGGTCAAGGACGACAGCAAGGTTGCGCAACTCTACCAACGACGTTTACAGGCAGAGAAATAGTATTGAGGCGGTTGATGGGTGTGATGGCCCCCGGTCGTCAGGGCGACGGCTTCCTCCAAGTGTTTATGTCTCGTCACCTTGGGATGAACTTGTAGTCTTGTCTGTCAACATCTGTTTGCTTAAGATCTCACCTTAGAAATGACTTTGACTTTGTGTGTGTGTGTGTGTGTGTGTGTGTGTATTCCTGTATCCCCGCCCCCTCTCTGCATCTGCTAGTCTCTTCAGCCACACATGCTCCATCATTTGACTCTGTATTCCATGACACTATGCTTTGGTACTTGACCTCCTGACCTCATTCCCAGACTGCTATAACCCCCCCCCCCGGAGCCCCAGCATGGCCATGCAGCAATATAATGGTAATTCACCGAGGTCAGCATTACTAACCCAAACAACAAACCTCCCAAGAACATATAAAATAATGTTCAGTAGGGTCGCACATTTATTTACTTCAAATCCGAATACTACCACTGATCTGTCCCTTATTAGTCATTGCATCATTTATCTGCATTTAAAGGTGCAGTGTGTGATATGTTGGTCATTCTTTTCACCTCTGAAAATATATATATACTGACATTTTCATGAAATTCTAATCATCTTATTGTTCATTTATTTCCCCAATTACCCTTAAATGAACCCATGAATGTATATTTGCATGAGGAACAGGTCCTCTCTAAAGGGCCGGTTATGTTTTCAGTGGCCCAGAGTGGACGTACTAAACATCTTTTGAGTTTTACTGACAACTGTAGTCTACCGTAGGTTCTCCCGCATGTTCAGAAGGATGAGGTGATGGATACGACATGCAACTTGACTTCTAGATGTCACCAAATCTTACACACTGCACCTTTAAATCTGAATACGATCACTGATCCATCCGTTCCTTATTAGTCAGTACATCATTTATCTGCATTTAACCACACTTTCATTTTAAACTTAAGCCAGAAAGTCACATTTTCACCTCTGGAAACTTTTGAAGGAGGGCACAAAAAAGCTTTTTTCCCTCAGAAACAGCTCATTCTGTGTGTTAGCCATTACCCTTTGGTGTCACAGTTGGCATTTGTTTTAAGTTGAGCCGTCTCAGGCACAAAGGCGCTATCTCCAGCTGTAAAAGCCTGTGTGAAACGCTTTGCTTAACCTGCTGACACAAAGGAACCACTTAAGCTGTTTTCCCCTTCATCTCCAACAATGACTCTCTTTCCATTTGAAATCAATAATGTGGGGGGTGGGGGGGGGGGGGGGGGGGGGGGGGGTGACCGGAGGTAACTGCAGCAGGGGGACATACTGTATGGAATATTAGCATAAAAAGGCCGCCGTGAGCACTGAGCCTAACCCTAACCCTGTGCATCATCACCACTTGTGACACTTTGACCGAAATGGCATCCCTCCTTGGTGCAGTGTGAGATATTTTTAGAGGTGAAAAATTGACCAAAATATCTCACACTGCACCTTTAAGTAAATGGAATTCCCGCAAGAGAGTCGCAGACCTGTGGAAAGAGAACCAGTGGCCGGTGGTGCCAAAGCTGCCCCTGGGTTGGGGGGACGGGGGGGTACGGGGGTGGGGGTGGGGGGGGGGGGGGGGGGGGGGGGGGGGGGGGGGGGTCAGGTGCACCCTCAAGCCTGCATGCATGCGTGTATGTCTGGAGGGGTGTGTGACGGCCACCTGGCCGGAGAAAGGGAGGGAGCGGTGGTGATTAATGCACTCTGTTTAGGGCGCCGTCATCAGAATGAGATGGACGAGGGCTTGGGATGATGGATGAGGGGCTGGAGCGCGGGCTGATAAGACACGGCCCATGAATCTGTTCTACATCACCGGCTGCTTTGATCACCGACGGAAAGTTCAGACGGGCCCCGTGCATCTGTCCAAACAAACAAAATCCTCTTCCCTCGCTTACACCAAAACACCATCCCACTTCCATCCCGTCACTTCCAGCCATAGACTGCATATAAAGATGGACGTGGCCTTCGTGACATCACCTGTTGGTGAGCGGAGTGGTTTTGTGCCAAATTGTGGCCGAGTCCCTCGTCGCTATCTTGCCGAATCCTAACTCCTCCTCCTGCCTCATTCAGAAACAGGCATCCACCCCCCATACAGTTGTTACGGTGAAACATGTGACTGACTGAGACCAAAACCAAAGTACAAAGTTTGTGCCAGTCTTTAAACATGTTTCATTCACCTCTGAAGTTGGCCATTTTAACATGGGAGCCTACGGGGATTTGCTCCCTTTTGGAGTCAACCCCCAGTGGTTATGCTTTGAACTGCACGTTTTTTCAGTTCCTATTGTGCTTCATCCGTCCGCACCGGAGGTTGCCCCTCGCTTCCATCCCTGCCCCGCCTCAAAAAAATGGCGTGCATCTTGAGAGTAAAACGAAGAGGCTTGGAGTCCGTGAACCGTGGCAGCACGGTTTAAAGCCCCCCAAAAGAAGCCCTCGCTCCGCATTGACAGATTCGGCAGATAAGAGATGATCCATGAAAGCCGATCGGTGTGCTGACAGCGGGAGAGAGGCCTTGGCCCCCGGTCTGCAAACGCAGCTGTCAGGGCCACAAGCAGGGCCCTCTGTCGGCTTCTCGGCCGTGCCACCGCGCTGACGTCACACGGCCCCTCGCATTCCACCGCTGAAACATTCCCAGGCCCCTTTCTAGTCATTGCACAACTTCATTTTTGGTGCATATATCAGCTGACAGGTGTTGAAATTAACCTATCGCAGCAATTCTCTGACATATTGACACTGTGTAAAGGAATGCAGGTGCCCGTGCTGACGGAAGGATTCCTGACAGCTACGGCAGGAAAGATTAGGGCCTCGAGATTTATTCTGGAGAGTCGCGTTGAGCCGCGGTTTATGACACGTCTCTCTTACTCTTTTGCTGTCGTTAGACTAAAGGAGCTTTGGTGCTATCGTCTGGAGATAGATAGACAGACGGAAATATGGACAGCATGGAGAATGAGATCCACAGTGTAAAACAGGAGACTTTCATGTACCTCCCCCTGCTGAACACGCCGCCGCCGCATGGCGCTTACACCGCCAAGAAAATTAGCCCGGGCTACCGAGGGGGCTGGGAAAGAAGGGAGCGAGTCCCTGAAGGAAACGAAAGGCAGTAATAAGCTATTTAATTTATACTTGGAATTATTTTATGCTCAATAGATACACTCGGGGTCCTTATTGCTCTTTAAATGATTATTCTCGCCAAATTATTTTAATCCATTTTCAGAGGGAAAGAGATTCTCTACATCCTCATTTGAACAGTTAAACGGGGGCATCTTTTAACTCTCGACATAGCAAATTAGAGAACTAAGAGGGCCTCCTTTTTTATTTTGGCATTCATTTCAAAGTATTAGCGCCGTAATGGTTCTTCTTCCACGTTCTAATTGTGAATTATTTTACATATCAATTCCCATTTAAATGCACATCGGCTCAGCATTAAATTGTTTGTTTGAGTCCGTCCTTGTCTATGAAGAAGGGAGCCATTATAAACAACCTTGAAGGAAGTGAAGTGATCATTGGGACGCCCCTTAAATTAAAGGTGCAGTGTGTACGATTTTGGTCATTTTTCTTTTCATTTATAATCACCCAAATGTTTTTGTTTTTTTCATTACCCTTAAATGAGCCCATTAGAGATGCAGGTGACATCTAGAGGTGAAGTTGCATGTTGTATCCATCACTTCACCTCACCCTTCTGATCATGCAGAAGAACCTGTGGTAGACTTCACTTGTCATTAACACTCAAAAGATGCTTCATATGTCCACTCTGGACAACTGTAAAAACATGGTGGCCCCTGTAGAGAGGACCTACTCCTCATGTAAATATACATTATTGGGTTTATTTAAGTGGTAATGGAAAAAAAAAAACATTTAGGTGATTATAAATTCATGAAAATATCAGTATGTAATTGTTTTGTTATATTTTTTTAGAGGTGACAAAAATGATAATAATATTTTAGGCTGAACCTTTAATTTGTATTTTCATGAGAAGGGGGGGTTTTTTTTTTGCGGGGGGGGGGGGGGGGGGGGGTCCTCTCTATGGGGGCTGCCATGTTTTTGCAAAGGTGGAGGCACTCAACATCTATTGAGTTTTAATGACACCTGAAGTCTACTAGAGGTTCTCCTCCATGCTCAGAAGGCTGAGGGTGAGGTGATGGATACAACATGCAACTTTACCTTTAGATGTCACCAAATCTTACACACTGCACCTTTAATTGACATACACAAAACATATAAGACTCCGCATGAGTGATCAACACCATGCGTCCAGTGACAGAAGCAGTCAACAATAACCTGAGGTCAACAACAACAACAACAACAACAACAGCGACACAATGTTCACTTTTTACAAAAACAAAAACCAAATCACCATTCTCCAACCCCGACAAAAACGTTTCCACGACGACCACGTGCATCACTGCAGATCACGTGATGCGCCTCCGCCCCTGGGA
>JAFBJT010057484.1:0-23833 GCA_016785325.1 Chascanopsetta lugubris | reverse complement strand
GCCTCTAACACACACAAACACACAGGTACAGACAATACAACACACCACACACACACACACACACACACACAAAATACATATAAATATACAACGAAAATACACAAAACAAACATTTAACTGTGCTGACACAATTAACAGACACACTGAATGTATGAAAGAGTAACACAGACCGGGTGGTATAGTGCTTTTCAAAGACGAGACACAGAACAGTGACATTGAAAAGTGAAGAACTGTAACTATACATTTAGGTTAAAGGTCATTTCTTTCAGAGTTTGAATGACAATTGAATTCTAACATAGGTTCTCCTGCATGTTCAGAGGGATGAGGGTGACGTGATGGATACAACACGCAACTTCACCTCTACATTGTCACCAAATCTTACACACTGCACCTTTAAGGCACTGCAGAAAAGTGTTTCTCGATAATAAATCAGTTTCATCTTTCTTCCTGTTTGAGCTTGCATCACTATAACGATAAGAGTCTGATGTATCATTGAGTGGAATAGTTGCCCAATCACAATGGACTGGGCCAGCTGCCCAATCAGAGCAGTCTGAGCTTTTCAGATGAGTGTTTCAGTAAGAGAGTGATTACAGAGACTGAAGTCGTGGACAGCACGTGAAATGCAGGTTTTGCTGCAACATCTGAGATGTTGTCAAATTGTTCTAGTAGTTGTGCTCATTGAAATATATGACCTTCCAAAAACAAATGACATAAGTCTACATTATTGGAGAGAAGAGATGCTATCTGTTCCTACAAAGTAGGCAGGGCTTTGTTTGCTCAAGCTTCAAATATTGCAGCGGAAAACCTGAGGCAGGCAAGACCTCACCAGTTCAATGAAGCGTTGTGTGTCATGAGCTTTCCCCAAATCCTCTGCAAAAACTAAACCTCTAACACACACATCCTCAACTACAAGCAAATGGTTTGAAATAGAAACTATAAAATCATGTGCATGTATATGTATTCCATATCATCAGTCGTGTCTTATGTCAGGTCATGTCATCTTCAGATCACTTATCCAGTAATCTGGGTCACGAGGTATTTCCACCAGTACACATAGGGCCACTGGGGGTATCAGTGTCAGGGCCAGTGTCAGTCATGTCTCAATAGTGATAAATTCAATGTAATTTTGTTTTTTTTGTTTTTTTTGTACACAGAATGTCACCAGATTAATTGCATGGCTCTAGTTTCCAGGGAATGAGACCATGGTGACTGAGAGCTGCAGGAAAAAAAAATAAAAAATCAAATAATCAAATAATAGGTCTCCTTGCACTAGTGGTGGGAAACTAATTCAGATCATTTGCTTGACTGGAATTACTGATGCCACTCTGTAAATGTTACTCTGCGGGCAACCTTACAAATACAAGTTGTTTGGTAACAAGCGCGGTCTAAGCAGCAGATCCTCAGTACAAGTCAAAGCAGGCCACACCAGTTGGTCCATGCAAGTCTCCTCTCCCCTTACTCTTTAACATGTATCAGTATCTATATATCAACATAAAAGGGCAAATACAGAGGTGAAAGTTCTGGTAGTGAGTCAGTAAGATATCAACTCCAATGGTTTGACTATTGATTTTTTTGAACATTAGATTTATATCATCTTAATACAATGAAGAAAGGAACTTCAGCAACATTTTGAAACAACATTTTCTCTTGGATAATGAACAATTCCATTCCTTGTTCATGACTGACTGAGCCACTGTGGAGGACAATACTGCCACCCAATCCACCAGTCTATCATTTTCACCCAAAGCAGACAGACAACATCGACATTGTTTGAATACAAAACACTATCAGCTCATCTCTATGATAACCCGTCGATCTGATCAAAACTGATCATATTTATCATAAAGTTCTATGGACAAATTATGAACACCTTCAAAACACACCTGAACAGAGTCAAACAGATTGAATGCATGTACTTGTATTGGTGCAATCCATATTCTTTGAACTAGTCTTTTCCATTCCATTCCACACATACACATTGATACAGTACGTGTGTGTGCAGCCCTTTTGACCCATTACACATTAATTTCCAGTTCAGTGTCTTGCCTAAGGACAGGTCAGCATGGACAATGAAAGAACTAAGGACATAACCTCTGACCCTCTGGTTAACCGTCATCCTGCTGTATCTCATGAGTCACAACTGCAGTCTAAACCTTCCATTAAAGGGGACCTATTGTGGTTTTCCTCACTTTTGGAGTTAAACACAGTGTTGTACTGTAGAAGTATCACTAATAAAATGGTCGAAACCGTGTAAAATGACCTAAACGCATGTTTGAGTAATTGAACAAAAACGGTGGCAGCTTCAGAGGGAGCGGCAAAAACCGCGCTTTGCGACACAGATGGGTTGGTGATGTCACCAAAGTGGGTGGGTGTGTTTCTGCACAAGAGGATGTCAATCAAACAGAAGCTCTCTCCAACCTAACTATACGGCTCGAAAGGGCACGTCATCTCGCAATGCATTGTGGGCCGCCGGCACCATTGTTGTAGTTTGTTGTCATACCTGAGTTAGACACGGTGCTGCAGAGACTGAGGCACAAACACAGGGATAAACGGACCGAACCAAACAGAAAGGAGATGGACCGAACCGAGACGAGCTGGACCCGGGTCCGAAGGCTCGGTGTCTCCTACAAATGAGTCAAATCGGTGGAATTGATCCATACGAGCACGGAGTCTGGACAAGAGATTTAAATGACCTGAGCTGAGCTTGTCCTCTATATCGTCAATGGAGTTAGTTATTATACCGAAGAAGAATTGATTCTTTAAGGGCTCATGGACTAAAGAACTTTGTGTTGGTGCAAGACCTCCGGATGTTCCGTGTTAAAGAGAAGACCGTCGTCATCTCTGAGGTAAACAACACACAACTCTCTGTGTCCCACGGTGCTGCTTGTTTGTTTGCTTTTGACATATGTTGGTGTCTGCTGGACACATTTGTTTCAAACAAACTATATTTTAAGCCTGGAATCCACTCTGAGACCGCTACTCCAACCGTGTCAGATAAACATGTTTGCTATGTTGTTCACACTCCGGTAAAGACAGGAACAGAATCTCAGATTCTGACTTCTGAGTTCAATACCTCCGCAAAGGAAGGATGTAAAAGTACGGTTGACGGCTCGTTAGACTTCCTGTAACGTAGCGGACAAGCTCCAACTGTAGTTTTAATCCAATAACCAGTTTCCATCCGTTAGCCTCATGACTAGCTCAGGATAACATGTCATAGCACAGTGGGACTTTGAACCAAGCGGTCTAATATCTCTATCTATAATCATTACAGTGTAATTGTACGCTTCAACATATACAAACGTACTTTTTGAACTCGGTTACATCTCCATGCTTTGTTTATGTTTTGCAATGCAGGCTACCAGCTGAGAGCCGCCTGTGAGGGTGAAACTTGCTTGCTTAGAAGGCGGGACTAACCTACATTTTCAGCCAATCTGGGATCGCCTACCGGTCGGCCAATCAGGAGATAGTGACGTTTCAGGAGGGTGGGGGGAGAGGCAAACCCAGTGTTTGATCCTTAGAACGAATACCTGACTTTTAAAAGGGCTTGTTCAAAAAAACAAAAGCATTTCTGAGACTATAAATACCGTTTATCATCATAATAGAGGCTAAAGAACAAATAGAGAGCCCCTTAAATGGGCACAATAGGTCCCCTTTAACTGACATAAGGTGCACATCCTACTCTTAACCAGGACCTAATGTTTTGCTGCATCAGCACCAGGGTTTAGACCAGATGAGGTCTACTGGTCCAGACAAGGTTGGTGTTTATATCAGAACCTATAGGAGAACTACAGTAGCCTTCAATTATCATTATCACTTTCTAGTTCGTCTATTCTGACCTACTGTAAAAACTAAATGGTCCAAACACCCTGGCCTTTATGAAGAGAACCCACTCCAGATGTAAATACAAAGAGCTCATTCTCAGCTTTTGGACGCAATCCAAAAATGAATAACTGCTCATAAAGAATAGATTTAGTAAATTCGGTCCAATTCCATTTGAAATCAGTAAAATGGGAAACATTTTGCAAAATACTTACACATTGGCCCTTTAATCGCTTATTTAAAAATCACATGTTAAATGCAGATCAAAGTGTTTGGATGACAATAGATACACACACCCAACACAAACACCTTTCCACTACATGACTCTGTAGATGTCAACACTGTAATGTAACATGGATCGTTCACGTGAGTCAAGATGATGGATCCTGACTCTGGGTAAGGTGACAGCAGAGACTTCCGCGTTGGATGACGTCACGCGCATAGCCCCCTCTTTAAGATATTCATTGTGACATGGTGTATGTGTGTATGGCAGATAAACCCACACTGGGAGCCAGTTACAACACCATTACGGGCTTAGAAAGACAACCTGAAAGGGGCAGTGTTGCTGGTGAACACACGCCACAGTGCACTCACAATCCAAGGCAACTCTATCATGGCGTATTTTTGACAACACATTTCTGACATATTAGCAGAATGACGGTCAGACCATCGGAGTGGAGTCTACGTGAGGCTTTGACAGTGAACAGCACGAGCTAACTGACCGACACAACAAGTGCTTGCAAAGCTAAAGCGCCGTGGCTCTGTTGTGGTAACGTTAGCGTCATGCTAGCACCGCGCTTAACAACTTGGAATGACCAACAACTTACCCGCGGTTAATTCACGCCACTGTTAAACGGACAGGTGCAGTAAAAACAAATGGTCGCCGTGGACGTGTGCTGAGAGTGTACCGCTGCCCAAGCTGCGCTTCAGGTGGTAAAAACAAGTTGTATACTACATAAAAAGAATAAGTTGTTCGGGACCACTTTATACATGTAGCCAGTGGCTTCTGTGTAAAATGGCAGTCCGATTCTCCTCTGGTGGACCGTTACCACTCGACAGCTGCAGGGGGGGTTGGAGGTGAGGGGGCGCTGCTCGCACACAACGTTATCCCTGCTATTTACTCATAGCCATGTTTAAATGACCTGCGGATGGAATTCTAATTTCATCGTTTAAGTATGACTGATGTATGATATTTTTGTGATCTAAATGAAGATTACGGTGAAAATTCGCATGGCAGCGCCCTTATTTACCGAGTGAGGTGGTACGGTCCACGGAGAACCCCAACAATGAAACAACAAATATAATATAATTCATTATTTTACCACACAAATCAAGCATTTGTATTTTAACAAACAGTATTACAGTTATTTTCTCATCACACATCGAATGTTAATATTAATATTAATATATTATATATTAATATTTTTTTAATTGTATGCTACTTTAGTGTGGCATTTGTGCATTGTCTCATTTACCTCATTTTATCTTATTTTTTTCAATTTTGTGGGTTTTTTTATAATTTCATTTTCACTTATATATTTTTTTGAAATTATATTCTATTGTTTTATAACACTGTTCTCATTGTGTATTGTATAAGTGTCTATTTTGGAGCAAAAACAAAGCAAATCAAATCAAATTGATAGAGTGAAGAGAATCCACTTCAGACCGATGCCACTATGCACCAGGATATGATTTTTCCACCCGTTCTGCTCCTCTGATGTCTGTTGGGAACTCATTCTCTGCAGGATCACACCATCAATTCATATAATGGAATGTGACAGCATTAATAGCTTTTCATGAGCATTAATAGCTTTTAAAAACCTGTCAAATTCCACTGAAGAAACGATCTTATTTTGCCTAATATCCATTCCTAAAAAAGAAAATCAATGTCAGTCTGCTCCTCTCGCTGCTCATCAAACAAGTTTTTATTTGCCAGTCTGCTGGAGAGCACTTCACTCCCGCCCAGGTCTCATCCTTCCTTTCAATACCCCACCCACTCCCACACACATGCACAGGCAGGATGTGCAGTAGGTCAGAACAGAGGCCACTGTGGGGAAATTGGACTCGTTGGAGTGTGTTCTAGTAACAACAAATTGTTCTGAATGCATAAAAAGTACTTTAAAGCCCTGATCCGTCCACAAAGTCCCACCAGAGTGCCCCCTGTACCCGTTAGTGAGGATTCCTCACTGCGCCCATCTCCAACGCTGGACCCAACTTGGCTCAGTACTAAAATGAGAAATATGAAATAGCTGATAAGATCATTATAGACTAAAAATGTCTGTTTATACAGTAGTGCATCCACTACACATGAACTCCTCACGGCTAAAGCCACCGTTGTAAGTTGGTTATGCTTGTGTTATTGTGATGGCTGAATGTATCCCTGACCTTTGTCCCTGTCTCCTCATCTGCAGCTCCATCTTCATTCCACCAATTGGCTGTTAATGAGGGGCACTGGAGGGCCAGGTCCTTTAAAGGTCCATGTGTCAATAAGAAGTGTGTGGGTCCGGGATTGTAACATGGGGCTCATTTCGTTTTTCAAGTTGGTTTTCTTTTCGAAGTGCCGAGTCAGTGATTTGTGTTAAAGGTGCTCAAAGGCTTTAAGATGCACACCTGATAGAGCCTGTCAATATGTGTAACAACATTAACCCATTTACTCATGATATTACATATATAAAACAGTAATGGCCTCAAAAGAGGTGTTGCCGTTTCCAGTGCAGCACAAATCAGATTCTATTTTTTTTCTCAGCTATCTCCATGTTTTTTTAATTGCATTCAGGCTAAATGTTGCCAGTTGGCTAAAAACTAAAATTAGAAATATACATTGGACATGCAGACATGAATACTGCGTCTCAATCTACAAACTTCCGTTGAGTGTAGAGCCTTATAACTGTAACTTGTTATAATGCTTCATATTTACAGTGCGCTCCTGTTCAAGGAAGGTAAATCAAAAGACACTCAACTTACTCAAGAGGCAAATTTCAAAAATGTGTCCTCAACACCATGGTCATTTATTCAGAATTCAAATATGTTGAAACAGTAAATATACTGCAGGACCAGATGTCTATACAGTAGTATAGTATAATATAATAGTATAAGTTGATTCTGTTGCAGATGTGGTGTCTGCAGTGTTCATGTGCTGGAGTAAAATCATTGTCGTAGCGTCACGATGCAGAGTTTCCATGTATTTGCTGCGTTTCAGTTCCACCTTTTCTACTGAGAAACAGTCCTTCGGCCGTCTGACACGCCGTCTTCCCCTGCATGCTCCGATGCAGGTAGCCATTGTAGAAGTCCGCTGCCGTCAGTCGTTTCTTCAGGAGCACTGCCTTGAAACCCACCCAGCCATCCTGTAACAGGGAACACACATCAACATCAGTGGCTGCAATCAGCAAGAAATGCTGAGTCAGGACATGGAATGTGGCTGCTTTGTGTTGTTGTAAATAATAAGGTTCAGTGCGTAGGATTTTCATCAAAATGATTTCCTTTTCTAATGGCAGAAATTGAACATGGAATTATTATTATTAATATTATCATCATTATTAATAACACCAATAGTTATCATTTTTATCATTGAATTTCCCCAGGATCAATAAAGTATCTATTTATCCATCTATACTCATAGGCTCCATAGTGTAAAATCATATTGTTGTTTTTATCATTCTCCTAATTGGAAAGGAGGGGTGAGGTGAGGGGTATTGGGCTGAACCATGCACCTTTACCACTAGATGTCATTAAATCATACATACTGTACCTTTGAGGCACATGTGTAAAACGTGTGGCCCGCAGGCCAAATGTGGCCCACAAGAGCTTAAAGGCATATGATTGTCTAAAGCAGACATTGTTCATGAACTCTACTTAATTACACCTGCCACTTTTTATGTGTGGCAATATATTTACATTTTCCCTTGTATGTAAATGCATATACTACGTTAGAAACTTAAATAAATGACAATCAAGTACGAAGACAGTTATTTTACAATATGTTCGGTAGTAACCACATTTGAGAGCAGCCATAATGCCGATGTGGCCCTCTCTGAAAATGAGTTTGCCGGCCCTGCTTTAAGGTATCCAGGTCAATGATTGGAGCAGAATGGCACAGACCTTACAGCGAACGGCCAAAGTGTTGGACTCCTTCAGATAAGTCAGAGAGCCTGGAACTGGTTTCCTCGTCTGATCTGCAAACAACATGCGAGAGACTCAGGGTCGTGGATCGCAGGTCACATGTTACAGCAGAGGCACTGGGTAACAGCACACACACACACACACACACACAATCACATGACGCGTCAGTGCCACAAAGCCTCACATTCTTTGCATTCTTCTAAACACTTCAATAAATAAATATGACTTAGTGTTTGTGGGAATGTTTCACCTTATTTCAGGAATTGTTACGTTGTACATTTCAAGCTGTTTCATTGGAGGTGTTTGAGAACTACTCTACCGATTGCTCATCTAAAATGTTTCAATATGGCCTTTATTAGTCTTTAACACAGACTTTACAATCGAAATCTGATTAGCAGAGCATCTTATTGTTTGTAGAGGTCAATATAGGGTTTCACCAGTTAGTGACCTGATACAACACACAGAGAGACAAATGTCTGTTGCTACAGGAATCTCCCCCTCTACATAATTTACCTGCTACTCAAATCTACTGTGAACCCCTCAGCCACAGCTGGCCAGTTCTTAAGTGAAAATAAAATATATATATATTTTCTATTTTGTAAAATGTAAATGTATACATTTCTAACATGTCATCAAAATCTGGATAGAAGAATAATTATGTTGTCCTCATCCTGTTGTATAGCAATATAGTGGCAGTTAGAAGTAAACAATTATAGAAAGAATACGACCAATTTGATCAAACTTACCTGACAATGAAATGTGACATTTTCCTACAAAACCAAGAAGTTTAATGACCTTGCCCATCCATATGGTCCTGAGTGGAATCTGACGGCAGAGGGCAGAGAAGAATCCGGACAGTTTTACAATTGGCCTTATATCTCTACAATGTGTTATTACCACGAGTAAGAGATAGAGCGGTAGAGATAAAACCTAGTGATGTAAAGTTCTGCACAGTGAAAGATCACTCTTTTTAAGTGTTTGAAGGGCTACAGCCCCAAGAGCGGAGATGAATCCATGAAGCAATTGGTTTGTGATTTGGAGAGAAAGGGTTAATGGATCAGAGAAAACATTTTGAATGTCAACAATTGTTACTATCCACAGTTGAGGCGCCCACAGAGCTCTGCACCTGTGCCGGACTCCCGGCTCTTGCCCGTCACAGGGCCCATAGAAGTAATGAAGCGTCTCTAGTACAGACACTGCTCTGTAATCTGCTGCAACCAACAGGGTTTATCTGACCGACTTCACAGGAAAGAAGGAGGTTGTGGCTGAAATTCATTTCTGATAGCATATGAAAGACTTCATATGGTGGCATGATATGACTCCTGTAAGGAACCGAGAGAAAAAAACGGTCCTTACCCGGGATCCAATTGCACGATACAGGCGGTCGATGTGGTCACACGTCTGCTCCTCCCAAACCATCCAGCTCATGGAGACGCTGATTTTTGGGGCTGAGGCAGGAGGTCAAAATGTAATTTGGGAGGATTTCTCTTTGATTATGTTTGGTGTGACTGTATTGTATAGGCCAACTTACCAAATGTTGCACCGGTTTTCTTTTGCTCCGTTTGATCTGCTATTCTCCTTGTCAATGACATCAGTGTGTCAATGAGCTGAAATCGAGACAAATGTTAATCTGTATCTATTGCTGAGACGGAAGAGTCTTGATCTTCTGATCTTGTGCAAACATCTCACCAAATGTGCTCCCTTTGTAGCCAGGGCAGCTCCAAGCTCCTCAGAAGTGCAATTGTCAGGGACCTGATGGAGCTCTTGGTTGAGAATGGGACCCACATCAAACCTGGAATTTGACAACTGTTTCAATCACTTCAGGGTAAACGTAAAAAAAAAAGGAACAGCAAGAGATTCTACTGTGGTTTACCTGAGAGGGCGAATCTGCATAATGGTGACTCCTGTCATCTTGTCTCCGTGCAAAATGGTGTGGAAGATGGGTGCGGGACCTCGCCACCTGGGCAGCAGGCTGGGATGAACATTCAGAATCCCACTGCAATGAAGAGCATGGGCTCAGGGGGACGGAAATGCAAAGACCACTAATATCTATTAAACATAGTAACTCAGGTTGACACTAAGAAAAATCACTTTAAAGAATATGGGATTTTATCCACTGACAGTATAAGTGGGTGATATGTAGATAGTAAAAGGTTGTGAATAAATTAAATTATTTCAAACTCATTCATGGAGTCTCATTTTATCCCAAAGTGGTGGTCTGTCAGTTTGATGGGGGGGAGTTATCACTCAAATTCCTTGAGTTGCGCTGATGTAGCCCCTGTACGTGCTCAGATTTGTGCACTGTTGTTGTGTTGTTATTTATCATCTTTTGATTTTCTACCCAGATATTTTTGTCGAACATAATGACACTGAGAAAAAACACATTGGAATATCAGCTGGATACATTAAAGTGAGTTGCAGTTTACTTTAGGGCTTGAATCTCCAGTATACGACATTAGTTAGATAGGAAAAACCAACGGGAGGGAAAAATACAAGGTTTAAACTCACTATGGAAACTTGTTGATGAGCCCCTCCGGGAGTAAACAGCCAAAAGACACCACCACCCCAACGTCGAACCGTCCATCCACGTCCTGTGGGGGCCACCTGTGGACTGGGACGTGGTTCTGTCGCGCAAATTCCATCACTGGGACATCATCAGAGAGCGCGACCACCTCAAGGGTCTCCAGCAGCTGTTTACCTGAGCTCCTACACACAGGACATGAGAAATAAGGCTCTTTTATTTTTTATCTGACTTCAAAGAGTCACATGAGATGCAGACGGAGACACGAAAGTCTGGGCAGCATTCCTCAGACTGAGCTGTACAAATACTCACAAGAAGCAGTTGTTGTGGATTCAAACTTCAACTCAAGCTCTGGACTTCCAGTCTGATATTAACGTGAAGTGAATTCAATGACATTAGAATGGAAGGGTGTGGCACTGAGCTTAGCGAGTACATTTTAACTCGAACGTACACACATTGTATTCATAACTCCAGGTCCTGGCTACAGTGGCCACCATGATGCACCACCATGTTTTCACCGCTGCCCAAACTGGACTGCTTTAATCATTCTTAGAGTTTGAATGTACCGACAGGAAAAAGGTCATATGAAGAATATTCAGTCATAAATGCATCACTAGTTGTCGTCAGCTCCGACACCAGTCAGTCACCTGCTGGCCGCGAGCTGCTGCAATGACGCTAGGGCGAAGTGATCAGATCCAAAGAAGAGGAGTCTCCACGGGGGTCTTGTTGATGATATCCACCTGTAGAAGAGTCGCTGCCCACCCTCAGCCCCTGTCCTCCACACCGTGTGTTGACCGATCCTCAAGGCCGCAAATGCTGCTGTGCGACTCGGCCACATACTCACACCTGCTCTCGGTCACAGGAAAACACCATGAGAGCGAACCATAGCTCCAAACACGCATTACAGGCACGGAACAAGTGTCTTTAGCCAGGGATTCGCGTTGAGTGTGTCGACACTGGGGGCCGCCATATTTTCTAAGCGCATTTCCGCCTCCGGTCTTCTTCGATGGTGATTATTGACGGCAGCCAGAACCGCTTACTGCCATCTGCTGGACGAGCTGGATATTAGGCCAGTTTTCCCTCTGGGTGAAAATCAGATAAAATAAGATCATATAAAATAAAATAAGCGATTATTTGACACTGCAATAGAACAGAGATTCCATAGATGTGTGTCACATGTAAGGGGTCAACAGAGCATGATTGTATGAGAAGCAACATAGAGTAGAATATGAATATAGTACATCTAAAAGAAATAAACTGGCAAATTTAAAATGATCGAATACTGTGTATATTAGTGGATAGTTGTATGGAAAGTGTTTACTGTAATTACTTGCATATCCAGTTTCTGCATTATTGTTCACTCACTCAAATGTGAGTAGACATTATCTTGTTTGGTATATTAGTACCAACATGTGCGATGTTCAGGATTTGTCCACATGATATGCTGATCGCATATTGGTGATGTATTCACGTCACTCTAGAACTGACAGCTATGTGTAGTTTAATCAAAATATGTCCAACTGTCAGATGTGGAATGTAAAATCACCATAATAATGTTTTCATCATTTTATAAGCACCCAAGGGGATGATTGGTTGGTTTCATTAAGCTATTACCAGCCCAAATTCATCTTGTTAGCAAATCTTAACTCTGAGCCTGAGATTCGTTCAGATTAACGTTTGAAGTAGCATTTCATACATTTTTGTTATAAAAAAAACATTAATTAAGGTTGTGAGGAAGACAATCACAATTGGTTGGGTCACAGCAGATAACGGGAGAGAACCAACAGGCAAAACAGATCATCTCTGCAGGGTAAAGTCGAGGCCTTGGCTGTCGGTGCTGACCATTGTTTCCATGACCTGGAGGGATATGTGTGTAGGTGTGCCTGTGATACAGAGGTGTGGCCCAGACAGGAGGTCGTAGACTTTGCATACAATGGTCTAATTTTCATTTACTTGTGTGTTGGCCTATTTCATTTGCTTGTGGTGCTCATGATATGGTTCCTGGTCTTTGATTTACTTGTTGTTAATGCGGTATGTATATAAAGTATGTCCAGATGTTGAGCCTCAGTTCCTCCATACATTCACATGGACTGTGTGAATGTGAGGCCACGCCTGCTGTGTGATGTACTGCTGAGAGAGAGAGAGAGAGAGAGAGAGAGAGAGAGAGAGAGAAAGAGAGAGAGAGCGAGAGAGAGAGAGAGAGTGAGAGAGAGAGCAGCAGCAGCAGCAGCGTTAATGTGAGTCACATGACAGGCCAGCCTCTCCGACGGATCAGATACACAACTAATAATCATGGTGAGCGCCTTCCCTGATACATTACTATCCTGTGTGTTGTCATGTATTCTCGGGAGACGTGTGTGTGTGTGTGTGTGTGTGTGTGTGTGTGTAGTCTGTGTGGCTTAGCGGAACCATTAGGCTCCAGTGAGTGAGGCGGAACTAAAATTAGACCTGTTAGCGAGCGGCACTATGGCCTAACGTCAGACAGGGGCTAGCCATGCTAACATGCTACCGACTGTCTGCTGCGGCTGGAGCGGGGCGTTGAATGCTAACGTTCGTTTAGCCCACGTTATATGCCCGAATTGTGTTGTCGTGTCGTTCTTACGTAACGTTTTGGCTCAAACGGGCGTCCGTTTCCAGTCTGTGATATTTCCGGGACCGGGCAGGTGACAGCTAGCTGTTGTTTAGCATGTTCTTCCGCTTTGCTGTGTCATATTTTTTCTGTCGCCCGATGTTTTGGTCTGAACTTCCTCCAACACAAAGTAGAAGATGTGCTCACAGGTTAGCAGGTGTTCTATGTTCATTATTGTCCCACCAGGCCACTAAACGTACGTAAGTCCCTATGCTTACGTACGGAGGCATGCACGACTGTATTTACGCAGACTTCCCTGCGCAGACAAACAGTACTCTGTTGGTAAGGATGCACCGTAACGTGGATCTTAGGGACGTTTTTCCGATGTAAGCTTTTAACCAGTATTTTAACTGACATATAAATATTAATTAATTGGCTCTGTTAAACCCAACCATTTTAAACTGTTGCATATCTTTAGCAATTTAGAAGTAGGGCTTTTTTGTCCATCAATGGTGGTGCACATTCCCCTTACTTCCACATTTGTTTACTTCCTGTTGTCATAAATAATGTGCTCAAACTGCTCATCACAACACAGCTGATTTGCAATCAGGCTCTCGGGTGGATTTTCTTATTATTGCTCCGTTGCCAGTCTCAAAGAAAGGGTGTGAAAGTCTCAATGAAGCTACTGACTGTACTGTTCGCACATTGGTTATAATTGCTGTATTTCTTTGTATTGATATTTGCTTTTTAAAGCAAAATGTTTCCTCTGCATGTCGTCAGTTGGACAATGTGTTATGAAGCCATATAACTCCTGGCCCTGCGATTAGAAATAGCAGCTTTCTCAAATCAAACAACTGGAAAGTTATTATTCAACTAATTACTATTATTAAGTACAAAAAATCGGAAGGTATCGTGGTATATTTAAAAGTGAACAACCTGTTGTCAGATGGGTGCCTGTCTGCCACCAGTGACACATGTTACAACTTAAATCCAGCCGTTTCCCCAGCAGACTATTGTGCAGCGCTACACTACGATGAAACCTGGCTTATTTATTTTCTGTTGAATTAACACATCTACTTGTAGAACATCTAGGATTTAAAAGAAGTTGTATTTCTCTCCTCCTCCTCCTCCAGCCGACCACTCAGCAGTCTCCCCAGGACGAGCAGGAGAAGCTTCTTGATGAAGCTGTGCAGGCTGTCAAGGTCCAGTCTTTCCAGATGAAGCGATGCCTGGTAGGGATCTGTGACCACTGCTGTTGCCTCAGTGCTTGATTCTGGTTGGCGAAAAGATTTCTTCATCACATGTTAAAGACACATTTTTCCCCTCATCCTGCAGTTTCATTCAACCCTGAACAAATGTAAAATGTTGGAAAGTCTGCTCATCTCTGATTTTTTTCTCTGATCAAGAATCAGCTTAACTTCAATGATTAAGGCAAAAGAAGTATGATGTAATTACCTGGATACAACTGGTGAAAGGCATTTTATCATATTGTTGATAATCTTATCTTAGCATCTTATGTGTTTGATGAATAGTTGAGCGACAATTGATATTCGTACCAGTGTTGCTCAGAGTTCAGAGATGTCATCGTTTCGAACTTGTCAATCGCATAATGTAATGGTGTCTGCAATGTTTATTCTGAGTACGATTTAGTTTGTTGATGGCTTGGTGAATGGTTTACAGGACAAGAACAAGCTGATGGATGCCCTAAAGCATGCCTCCAACATGCTGGGTGAGCTGAGGACCTCTATGCTCTCCCCCAAGAGCTATTACGAACTCTGTATCCTTGTACAGTTGTATGTGAACACGTTCATCGGGTATATGCTTCAAATCACACCGCAAAGCTAAATTGCTCCTACAGTTTGTTTTTGTGTTCAACATGTGATTCAAAGGAGTATGTATTGACTCTAAGGGTCTTGAGAAAGCAACCTAGCAGAGTATTGCTTGTCAATATGTGTGGTTCGGCTTTAGTCCCTAACAATCTTTTCAGATATGGCCATCTCTGATGAGCTCCACTACCTGGAGGTTTATCTGACCGATGAGTTTGCCAAGGGGCGTAAGGTCGCCGATCTGTACGAGCTGGTTCAGTATGCAGGGAACATCATTCCCAGACTGTGAGTATCAACTTACCACTCAAACTTTAAGAAGCATTAGTTATTCAGTGTTTCCCTCCAGGGCGGGGCGGGCGGTACCATTGGGGCACAGCGCCCCCCCCCCCCAATAGAATGGTAGGGGAAACACTGATATTTCATTTATTCAGACCATAGTTTTAAAGGAAAAAGGGTGATGAGTTTTTCATTCTTGATGACTTTTAACTTTCACCAAACATGATGTGCATAAAATGAAATGGAGAAATAGCAGTGCAGTGTCTATATCCCTCCGCTCTTTGTTCCGCCCCTCTTTCCCCAGGTATTTGTTAATCACAGTGGGAGTAGTGTACGTCCGTTCCTTCCCCCAGTCTCGTAAGGACATCCTGAAGGACCTGGTGGAGATGTGCCGAGGTGTTCAGCACCCTCTCAGGGGTTTGTTCCTCAGGAACTACTTGTTGCAGTGCACCCGCAACATCCTGCCAGATGATGGGGAGCAGACAGAGTAAGAAAGTCAGATCCAACATGTTGATGAATGCTCTAAATAACTAGTGTCCCTGTACATTACTTAACATTAATGCCTAAATCAGGTATTACAGTTTTCTCATCGTGTTTAAGGATTGAGTTCAAAATAGACAATTGAGGGAAACAGGAAGATGACCCATAAGGAGTCATGAATCGGCTCTTGAATGCTTTTCCATTCAAATGTTTCTTTATGTGGAACTGGTTCTCGTTACTCCACAGGGGACCAGAGGAGATGACCGGTGATATCAATGACTCCATCGATTTTGTGCTGCTGAACTTTGCGGAGATGAACAAATTGTGGGTTCGAATGCAGCATCAGGGTCACAGCCGAGACAGAGAAAAGAGAGAAAAAGAACGACAAGAACTCAGGATTCTGGTTGGCACCAACCTCGTTCGCCTTAGCCAGCTTGAGGGTGTCAATGTCGACAAGTACAAACAGGTATGTTTGTCTGACAGCTTTGCACGGTTGCAGAGTAAGTATCCTAAACCAACACAAATCAAGTATCTGGAGTTGATTGGAAGAAGAGACTTAGATCACTCCAGTACATTCTAGCCGGTTCCTGATAATGTTATTTGTCAGTGCTCAAATCAGTCTGCCAGTTATACAATTCCAGCTTTAAGATAGTGCCCTCAGTTATTTCTGATTAAACTGGTCAGACTCCAAAGCCTCATTGTCACTAGATCTAACAGTATACTTTTGAATTTGTTGATACACGTGGTGAGAAATCCAAATAGAATTACATATCAATGTGAAATGCTTTTTTTTACCGTCTCATCTTTCTTTCTTTGTCGAGAAACACAGTCACTTATCTCTGGGTAAATAAATATATGCCTCCCTCCCTACAGATTGTTCTTTCTGGAGTGTTGGAGCAAGTTGTGAACTGCAGAGACTCATTGGCTCAGGAGTATCTCATGGAGTGTATCATTCAGGTACAGTACAAACATTGCATCAGTCTGCACGAACACCAGCACTAAGACGATTGGATTGTTCCGTTACCAGCTGTGAGGTGAATGTGACCAATCCACACTCAGGTTGATTTAATTTGTGAACCTTATTTTCCATCAGTAATAGAGAATAGAAGATATCACATGTCGGTGAGTCGCAGTTGTTGTAATGTGTGTGTATAAGAGGGTGCAGGTCAAATTAGAGTTTTTCTTTGCCTCGATGAGATCAGTTTTTCTGGTTTGTGGATTGGATCAAACCAGTAATTATTCTGCAGCTGGCCCTCAAATCCTAAATACGGTCAGATTCTGAATTATAACTGGATCAGTTCCTTGTTTGAAACTTCAGCCCTTCTTTAAAATTCAGCAGTAGTGTATAACCTGCTTTTCCGTCCAGCGCTAAAAAAAACCCCACCGTCTTTACAGGTGTTCCCGGATGAGTTCCACCTTCAGACCCTGAACCCTTTCCTGCGTTCCTGTGCAGAGCTTCATCAACATGTCAACGTTAAAAACATCATCATCGCCCTCATTGACAGGTACGCTCTGATTCATTGTACCTTTTCATTTTGCCTTCAGGTGTGTTTACAGATTTTGATTAAGCAAAATGAAACGAGATTATATTGACCCACATTGACCACTGTAGCATGTAACACAGTCCACTATAATGACCGAGCAAAGAGCAAAAATATAGAGAAACACTGTGTAAAATATTGTATCCATATATGATCAATGAACCTCTGGCTCTCAACCATTGTCTAGTATTATGTTTATGTAACTCTAAAAAACACTTTTTCTTTTATGTGAGCGCAATGAACAATGTGCATCCTGTCTGTCATGTTCAAAGCACTTACTCTCTTATTCACTCTTCTCATTTCCTTTTTGTCAGACTCGCACTGTTTGCTCATCGAGAGGACGGCCCTGGTATTCCAGCAGAGATCAAACTGTTTGACATCTTCTCTCAACAAGTGGCCACTGTCATTCAGGTTGGTTACATGAGTTAAAGCTGCTCAGTTTAAAACCATCTCTTGGTATGTCTTCAAAAAAGTATGTTCAAGGTGTGAAAGAGTTCAATTGTGTCTATTGTATTCTCTCTATTTGTTCTTTAGCCTCGAGATCACATGTCCGTGCGTTTTAGGGTGTAAATGGAACTGTATCATCCACTAACCGGTCACCAAATATTTAAAATCATCATTAATCTCAGCTGCCTTCCGAATTATAACCCAGCAGTCACTCTGAAGCAAAACCAACTTTGAGTTTCATTTTCAGTGTCAGTGCTGGACTAACCAAGGGGATGTTTGTATTCTACACTCCTTCAGTCTCGCCAGGACATGCCATCAGAGGACGTGGTCTCTCTCCAAGTCTCCCTCATCAATTTGGCCATGAAGTGTTACCCTGACCGTGTGGACTATGTGGATAAGGTCTTGGAGAGCACCGTAGAGATATTCAACAAGCTCAACTTGGAACAGTATGTCCCTCCACACGCTCTACACACCAAGGATTCAAGTAATGCAGTCTATTTGTGCTGTGCTCGACGGTTTTAGGGGAACGGCCGCTTTGGAGTGGACAACCAGATAGCATAATGCTTGCTGTTTATGATTTGTTTTCTTATAAACGCAAACAATATATAATTCAGACTCAACAGGAGCAATAATGGGAATAACTCGGAATCTATTAGTCACACTTAAACTCATTCCTTTTCCTACTTGCAGCATAGCAACCAGCAGCGCAGTGTCCAAGGAGCTGACTCGACTGCTGAAGATCCCAGTGGACACCTACAGCAACATCCTGACTGTGCTGCAGCTCAAGCACTTCCCGCCCCTCTTTGAGTACTTCGACTACGAATCGCGCAAGAGCATGAGTTGCTACGTGTTGACCAACACACTCGAGTTCAACACCACCATCGTGGCTCAGGAACAGGTCAGATTCCAAGCGAAAGCACAAGGTTGTCACTGCACTCCTTCGTAGGTCAATAAGCTCATCCCATGGCTCGTTTCATCCACGAATATTAAAAAGAAAATGTCAATTCAAAGCTGTGGTGGTTTGCAAGATTGCATGCTATGTTACAAGTGCCGCCATTTTTTTTTTCCTAAATGAAAACGAAATTCAGTGCCCTCGGTGCAACAACAAACTTCGTACATAAGAGCACGAAAGCTTAAGTTTGACCCTTAAACCCAGATTTTGGTGTTGATCTGATCTTATCTTTTCTTATTCTATCTTATCCGTCGGTTGGACTAACCACCAGCGCTTACCTGTCCAAACCTAACTACCCAAAGAAGTCCCATACACAGCAAGACAATAAGACAATGAGAAATGACACAGAGAGAAACTTTGCTGCATATAAACACACAATCACGCTTCAACTTAACCCCCCCCCCCCTTTCTGGTTTCTTTAGGTGGACGCCATCTTGAATCTGGTATCCACACTAATCCAGGACCAGCCAGACCAGCCAGCAGACGATCCTGACCCCGAGGACTTTGCTGAGGAGCAAAGCCTTGTGGGACGTTTCATTCACCTGCTCCACTCTGAAGATCCTGATCAACAGTACCTTGTGAGTCCTCTCAGGATTTCTCATCCTTATCTCATGAAGTAGATTTGACCTTTTTGGGTGTAGCTGGCCCTTTTGTTACTGCTGAATACTATTTCTTTATTTTCCTCCTCGGCCAAAACTCCTCGGGTTAGGGAAATGAAAGGGAAAAGGTTGTTGCCTTTTAAGCATGAGAATGTATTGATATGAGTGAGTGAAAATGAACAAGAGTGTTAGAACTTTTCTGTTTTATTTCCTTTTCCTTTCTCTGTTGTCTTCTCGGTTGCACATTGAATTCCATACTTTGATTTTTGTGGTCAGATTCTCAACACCGCCAGAAAACATTTTGGGGCAGGTGGGAACCAAAGGATTCGATACACACTTCCTCCTCTGGTGTTTGCTGCCTATCAGCTGGCCTTTAGATATAAGGAGAACTCCTCACTGGTATGTAAATTGCACTTCTCTCTCCACCTCGTTTGCAGTGTGTGGTTTTGTCTCCCCCGTTACTTAAACTCCGGAAATGTGTGTCTCCTCAGGATGACAAGTGGGAAAAGAAATGTCAGAAGATCTTTTCCTTCGCCCATCAGACCATCAGTGCACTTATCAAGGCTGAGCTCGCTGAGCTGCCGCTTCGACTCTTCCTGCAGGGGGCACTGGCTGCAGGCGAGATTGGCTTTGAAAACCATGAGACAGTAGCATACGAGTTCATGTCACAGGTTTGTAAAAAAAAAAAAAAAATGGTCTGTTCTTTGACTCTCAGCCTTAGATCCTGGGTCTGGAACTCATCAAAAACAAGACAACAGATCTAAATAGGTTTACTTTGGACAGTAGATTTCTGTGTTAAAACTTCCTGTCGCTTGCTCTTAGGAGTTTATTGGGCAACTCTTTTATCTAAAATAATATTTAACACCAATAAGTGATTAGGCTGTTTCAAAAACAATTGATTTGTGATTCGCCTCATGACCATTTTGTCCCATTTGAATCTCAGACATTATAAATGACCAAGAATCTCACTCTCTTCTTCTCCCATCATCTTTGTCTTATTTGTGTTCCCCCCGTCCTTCCCCATCAACCTCACTTTTCACTGCACTTCTCTCATTTCTCAAACCCCTACCAAGGCCTTCTCCCTTTATGAGGACGAGATAAGTGACTCCAAAGCCCAGCTGGCAGCCATCACGCTAATCATCGGTACCTTTGAGCGAATGCGCTGCTTCAGTGAGGAAAACCACGAGCCCCTGAGGACTCAGTGCGCACTTGCTGCCTCCAAGCTGTTGAAGAAGCCTGACCAGTGCCGAGCCGTCAGCATCTGTGCCCACCTCTTCTGGTCAGGCCACAGCACTGACAAGAACGGTGAAGAGGTGAGTGGTATATTTATGTGTGTTCTTGAATCTGCTCACTGACTCTAAGGCAGGATGACGTGACAGGTTATATAGGCTGTGTCCCAATTTCTGGACCACACATCGCCAAGTAGAAATTGCAAAATGGTGGACTGATGAGAAAGAGTTGTTAACTGCTACCGTTGCACCTTCAGATCCGCGATGGTAAACGGGTGATGGAGTGTCTAAAGAAAGCCCTGAAGATTGCCAACCAGTGCATGGACCCATCGCTGCAAGTCCAGCTTTTCATCGAAATCCTCAACAGATACGTCTGCTTCTATGAGAGAGAAAACGATGCGGTAGGAAACCACAAATGTTGAATCCTACATCATGTGAATACAGTGTGTAAAAGTTATGCAAATATCACACTGCAGAACTTTTATCTTTGATCTATTACCCGTCCAGGTGACAGTCCAGGTATTAAACCAGCTGATCCAGAAGATCAGGGAAGATCTCCCTAACCTGGAGGCGAGTGAGGAAACGGAGCAGATCAACAAACACTTCCAAAACACACTGGATCATCTTCGTCTGCAGAGGGAATCCCCAGAGTCTGAGGGCCCTGCCTATGAGGGCCTGGTCCTTTAAAACTGTCCATTGAAGAGGATGTGAAGACCATCCATAGATGTCTCACTATATTATGAGTATAAAGCTACACACACTTAAAAGGACACACAAAGGTGAGGAATAAAAAATAAACAAGACATGCTAAAAGAAGTCAGTCCTTTATTATTATTATTATTATTATTATTATTTTTAATCATTATTTTTTCATTTTCTGCATCATTTCTTCCTCATCATCCCTTAGCAGCAGAGCTATTTTCTGAAAAAGATAGGAGATGAAACATTTTAAGAAATGTTTGTCAGCAATATCGTACTTAGCTTTTGATTTGCAAACGTGGCAAGTCTTAGGCATCATTCCTTAATGAATTCATACTTGACCAATTTATCTTTAACCTGCATCACGTTATTGTTGATAGTAGACTTGCTAGCTGTGATAGGTGTATACACTGAGTCATCGAGCCCCGACTTCCTCTCATTGAAGTGGATGCATTAGCTGAACGTTTAAAGGCTACACAACATTGTAGTAGTGTTACAGCTGTGAAACATGCGAGCTAGTTTCCAAACCTGAATAATGAATAGCTGCTGGTGTTGAGGACAACGTTGTGGCACGTTATTAACAAGTTGGCCCTGAGCAAAACCCACAGGAAGATTTTGGCCCCACACAAATGACGCAGAGAAATTTGTTCCCGCTTATAAATGTGAAAAAAATGTTTCGGCGCCGAGCATCTTTTCATGTATCATGTTTTGAGCGTGGGCTCCGTGAATGACTGTGTGTTGCGTGACCCTCAGTTCAATACCTGGGCTGCAAATGAAAAACCTTGTAAGTCTCCTCATTTGTACGTGGAATTTATTTTTTAATTTCTTTAACACGATCCCCTCCCTCCTTACTAGTGCTTCTTTTTGATTCCATCATATTTGTCGCTCCATATTGTATGTATTCGTTTATATCAGACTTCTCATCAATTGATTGATATGTTCAGAACTGCAGCATGTGTTTGCATGCTCTCGTGCGCTTGTACCATTAGGCCCAGTTTACTGGATATAAATCCCACCGACTTTGTCAATAACATTTTGTAGATCAATGCAAACTTGCGGGGGCTGCGGCAGCTCCCCTGGATTGTATTTGCTCGAAAAGTTGCCATACTGAGTACGTAACCATGTACTAGTTTGTGTAAATTTGGGGTTTTATTTTTCGCTGCGGCATCTGAAAGTATCTGCTGATCTCTTCTCGTTCTTTTTTGCTATCGTTGATTTGTTGAAAACGGTCCTCACCGATTTCTCTCCCTTTTCGAATCTGTGTGTAAACCCACTTGTAAATCAGATAAAGAAGATTAAATAGCAATTATCATTGTCATTTACTGAAATAAAATTGAAATTAACAATGAACATTTGCATTTTGTTAATTTTACACACAGCATATAAATATAAAATCTTATCGTTATTAAAATAGTGACCGACTTTCATATATTATGGGTTTTGGTTTATGTTTTTCTTGAGTTATGATGTGACATTTTGCAGTCTGAAAATTCCTGAGGCAATTACTTAAGACGATGTTTTGTAACAGAAAATAGATTGAATGAGGCTGTAAATGCAGTATGTTGAACTCAGACCGAGACCATTTGACCATTTGAATAGTCACTTGATGAATAAAATCTTAATATGGTTTTGAATCTAATTAAATTCCACTTTTTTGGATCAAATGTGATGTGTGTGGCAGGAACAGGCGCTGGGTGTTTGTTATTTATGTGGCTGATGAAGAATGAATGAAAGGATGACTCATGCTCCCTCTTCCTAGAGACATTTTGGAGAATTGTCACACTACCATTGCAATTCTATTTAGAAAGCATATCTCATACACACAGGATGACCCATTTTCCTGCAATGAAAAAAAATAATACGCACATATGAACATGTGTATGATTCTTACACTACAATTCTGTTTATAAAAAGTTAATTATTCGAAATCGTACATACTTTACACGTAATAAAGATAATGTTTTTCCTCGGAAGTTCATGTAAAACCGTTTCAGAGGATTAGAGCCTTTACAAAAACACTGCAACAGCGTTAGGAAGTCCCTCCGAATTAGCATATGGTGCGTTCTCGGACATCAGCATTTGGATGTTTTTCAGTTGAAGTAGTTCGAATAGTAAACAAAGTATCAGAGACGTGTCAAATGAGCAGTGGCAATGATGTTCCAGAGAGTCTAAGGACTAGTTCATATTGTGAAATTGAAACCCCCCATTTAAGGAAAACTATTGAATGCTGAGAGAAAGAGATTTTGACTATGTTTGCAACGATAACAATATATATTCCCCCAAAGTTAGCTGAGTATTGCTGCTGGTTTGGTTCTAAAACAGTAACTAATCCTTAAATAATCTCACGATCCTCAGATTGAAAACCTATTTAAGCAATGAGTATTTGTAAACTTAATACAGCATGGTTTAGCTGTCAAATGTTGTGAACAATATAATCGTATGGTGCAAGTAAGGTTTACGTGTTTTTTGATGGACAAAGTACATAAACTCTGACAATATTTTCCCCACGACCCATGAACGCATCCCCAACAGGAGTCTCACTGCGCATGCGCATAGCCTCAGTAATATCATAGTATACTGTAGTATAAATATTTGGTCTTATTCAAAGCTCGGTCGTTCTCACGCGTTGTTTCCGCGAGTGTTCGGTTTCGTGTGGCACCGAGTGTGTGTGTGTGTACATATATATATCGACAAATATATGTATATATGAGTGTGTGTGTGTGTGTGTCGGGACGAGGCGTGGAGCTCCGTCAATG
>JAFBJT010057109.1:12304-44592 GCA_016785325.1 Chascanopsetta lugubris | reverse complement strand
CCTCCTCCTCCTCCTGCAGGTTTCACGTGTCTTGGAGCTCAGACTCGTTTTCATCGCAGCCGCTGACGAGTCCACTAAGGAAACCAGTGTGGCATGAAACCAAGCCACTGGTCTGTTCGCAGGGAACCACACAGGACACACACACACACACACACACACACACGCGCACGCAGGCACGCGCACACACACACTCATAGACGTAAGCTGTCTTTCTCTCTGAAGTAGGAAAGTGCACCAGAGAAGATGGAGCAGTGGTTCTGGTTCAGAGGTGTGGAGCACATGAGCTCAGGTGTTTGGGCCCCGTCCACTTGTTTGGAGGCAAATGTCACCGAGAATGACGACGTCTCCCTCTGCGCAACGATCAGACACTTTGTATGGGAGCGGATGCAAATGAGGTACGAATGCGTAAGTGGCAGCAGCTGTGACCTTCTGACCTCCAACAATGGAAGCGTGAAAACAGGGTCTCTGCGGAGTTTCAGGTGATCACTGAGGCGCAAGACTCGCTGTGAAGTGAGTGACCTTCATAAAATGCTCTGTTGACACAGTGTGGGCTGACTGACATCTGTTTGGCTGAGACCAGACTCTGATTGGATGTGGTTTTAGCTTGTGAGAGTGCTTCTCAAACTGGATGGTTGATGATTCAAAGATAGTTAAGTATGAACACTTTCTGGGTCAAAGACGTGACTGATTGAGTTTGAATTGTTACAATGACACATGACACATTTAAGAACTGTTATACTAAAATAAGTTTGGTGTTTGAACCAACAGCCTGACGATCTAGGAATGGTCGATACATTTCCATTTTGGAAACATTTTTCTGTTTCAGTTGTGGTCATTTTTTTCTATTTTTATTTAATTACGTCAAACAAAATCTCGTGTTGAAACGAACCTCTCTTGTAAAATTTTGTAGAGCTTTGCTTTTTTTTTTGAAGAGGAAACATCACACACATCAATAAAAAACAGTTCAATTCATGGAAAACATCTGTAAAAGATATGAAAAATAGAATATAGTCATTGGTGTTTCAGCGATAGACGGATAAAAACACACTAACGAACAGGAACACACACGTGTCTGTAAATAGCACGTCTGTGTGGTCAGCGCTGCGAATTCACCGGTCCAAAGAAAACTGCCTTTAAAAGCATAACATCACAGTCACGCTTCTGTTCATTTCACAATAAAACCAATGTACTAAATAAAACCCCAAAGTGCTGGGCCTTTAAAGACTGGACGGATTCTTTCACCATGATTCACAGTGAGGAAGCAGGAGAGGAGCAGCCAGTGAAAAACACAGATATGGATGGAAGGAGAAAATGAATGACTCGAGCTGCATCGGATTCATCAGACCGCAGACAGGCGGACTCGTGGTAAAGGAGCCGCGGCGCCCGTGCACTGACCTTGGTGATGGCGAGGGCGCACGCCTGTCCCCAGATCTCGATCAGCTGCTGTTGTCCGAACCTGTAGTCCCTCTGCAGCTCCGTCTCGATGGCCGCTGCCTCCCCTTTGCTGTCACACACAGAGCCAGGTGGTTAGACGGAGACTGGTCGTGTTTGTGCCTCACAAAAACATCATCTGCTACACGATCACATCCACTGGCAGACAGGAAGTCAATGCAACACATGGAGCATCACGAAGAGGTCCGAGTGAACGATGACACGGACTGTATCACCTTTGATGATGCGGTTTCTGTTTCGGTTGAACTTGAGTTTGATTGGTTCACCTGCAGCCAAAGTTAACTTCCCCAGAATTACCAAAGCACCGGGGTCAATGGTGTCAACCTGTGCACAGGTATGACTTTTCACAAAGGGATGTGACTGAGGGTATGTCACAATGAGGAGCAGGGAACTGAACCACCGACCCTCTTATCCCAGGACGAGCTCCTGAGTTACATCTGCCTCATGCATTTAAAGCACAGACTGTTTATAAAGATGGACGTAGCATCCGTGACGTCACCTGTTGGTTTCAGCAGAGTGGTTTTGAGCCAAATTGAGGGCGAGTCCCTTGTCGCCATCTTGCCGAATCCCAACTACTTTTTTCACTTGCCGTCGTGATTCATCCGTCTGCACCGGAGGTTGACCCTCTCGCTTTTAACAACATTCTCAGTTGTTCAGCGCATATTTTTCTCCATCCAGGTTTGTAAATTGTGTGGAGCAGTTCACAGTTAATGTCCATGGGTTTTATGGATTTATCGTATCAAAGATAATGGCAGACTGTTTGAATGGTGACATAGTTTCACTCATTATTCTTTTTCCATCTCTCATCTCTTTTACGGCTTTGTCCTGCCAACACACTGCGTATCCTCCAACAGCTTCTTATTAGTCAGGTCAAACGTGATGAGGTCAGAGTAAGAGGTTGTTAATTTTTATGTATTTTCACTTCAGCTCCATCCGCTGATTCACTCTGGAACACACTTTTGGTTGATAATCACTTGCATCCTAACAATGCTTTGTTTCTTCACGCTGCGAGAGTCAATAACAACAGACCCCTGTGTCCCGAGTGCAGCCGCTACATGATGTCATACAAGCGCAGCAAATAGCATGAGTCCGTTTTTACGTGACACAACATAACCACAGCCCAAAATGTGTTTACCCTGCTGCCCTCAGGATGGCGCTACACACAAAACACAGACAAATCGACTCAGATTGTTTCTACCAGTCACTCACACCACATCCTGCCCCACATACTACCTGTCCTACCATTACGTTATGTGAATATTAACCTGCTGCTATGTTTGTTAGCTTTTTTTTATTTTATTTTTTTACTTGTGCTGCTGTATTTATAATACAATGTTATGATGGTATATAGTGCAATGCTGCGATTTTATCTACAATATAATGCTGTTATTTTAATTATTTTTAATTTTATTTTTATAGACTTTTTATTTAGGGTACCCCCGTTGTTTTCCCCCTTAGCTCCACCAGAGTTGTCCTTCAATCTCGTTGTATATTGTGTATAATAACAATAAAGGCATTCTATTCTATTCTATTCTATTCTTATTGTTTTGTTTCTGTGCTGCTCCTTTGCACCTGTTTTCTTCTTCTTCGTTTACTTTTCTTTTTTTTTTTTTACGATTTGCACCATCTGGAGCTGCACTCCTAATTTTGTTGTTAGTAAGACAGACACAAACAATAAAGGCTTTCCCTTCTAACAAGTGAGATTTAAGAGTTTCTCTTATAAGTCAAGGTCTTCTCATAAACACTAACCTCAACAGCTTCCAAGGAAGTGTGCTCAGGCCTTCAATCATGTACCTATTGCAATATGTGTGTGAGAGAGAGAGAGAGAGAGAGAGAGAGAGAGAGAGAGAGAGAGAGAGAGAGAGAGAGAGAGAGAGAGAGAGAGAGAGAGAGAGAGAGAGAGAGAGAGAGAGAGAGAGAGAGAGAGAGAGAGAGAGAGAGAGAGAGAGAGAGAGAGAGAAAGTGAAAACCATGACTTTGTGCTGACTTTGACATGAGACTGTGCAGTATTCCTCATTACTCTACAGACACCTGGTGGTCGTCCTCTGTACTGCATGAAATGAAGGATGAAACAAGCCCCTTGAACCTCCGTCATTATAGAAGTTAAACAGATGAGCCGTGTAGATTCAGTTTAGTTTGGAAATGTCTGTCAAAGCTTTTCATCATCTTTCATCAGACTGCAGCCGACCGATGAGAGAACGCAACAGATGCACTCCATCAATAAGGCGCTAATTAGCACGATCTCAAGAGGATCATTCTAATACCCCTCACTGATGGAGAGACATTTGTGAGGGAGAGAGAGAGAGAGAACAAATAATGTAATGTAAAATATATATATAGGTTAATAATGAATAATAGCTTTTCCAACCGTATTCATAAAACAGAATCTTTAAAAATGTCCTGCTCATACACAAACAGTGGAATTATGAAACACTGATTAGGTCCACAGCAGATTTGTTTGAAGTGGTTATAAAGAATTAAGTGAAATTGACATTGTGTTTATGTTTTCTGTCACTTCTCTTGTGAAGGCTAAAAACATTTCTAAACACTTCCACCCCTTTTCATGTGCTAACGATTAAGCTCGTTTGAAGCATCTTAAACTTCATTTGTACTGTATGTGTTCTTTTAATTGTTTTAAAGTACGCTATTCTTTTATGCTGTTGTTTTGGGCGACAGTGGCTCAGTGGTTAGAGCAATCGCCTTTGGAAGCAAAGGTTCAAATCCCACTCGGGCCCTGTCGCAGTGTCACTGGCCCTGACACTGATACCCCCCCAAAAAGGCCTCTGCGCACTACTTGAAATACCCCGCGACACCAGAATACTGGATAAGCAATAGAAGATGACATGACTCTCATTTTTCTTGCTCCATTTTAGTCTGAAATCTTTTGCTCTCCACTTTCTTTCTGTATTTTGTTTTCTCGGCTGTACCTTGATTTTATGTAAAGCACGTTGCGTTGCCCTGTGCATGAAATGTTGATGCAGTCCAATAAAAACAAAACTGCTGTCATCACTTCCTCTGCTTTGTCCAAGACAAACACAACGTCGCATTTGCTGCTATGCGTGTCACAGCACAGGACCATATCTGAATCTCCCTCTGGATTCTCGGCCCCTGTGCGTGTCATTGTATATCTGGGCATTTGTGTTTGTCCTGCAGAGCCCGTGATGTGTCCACGTGAGGCTCTTGGCATTTACCCGAGCCGGTGGGGCGGCGGCAGCAGCAGCAACAGCAGCAGCAGCAGCAGCAGCAGCAGCAGCAGCAGCAGCAGCAGCAGCAGCAGCAGCAGCAGCTGCCGTCACCCACGGCTCACCTCAGGGAAGATTCCTGGGTGGCTGTGACAAGCTGATCTTTGGAAAGTTCACCCGGGTCCACCGGCTTGACTGGGTATCGGTGGCAGCACATCACCAGCGGAGCTTCTTGCCATTAAGCCTGAGCTGAATTGATCCGAGAGGACGGGGGCGTTTCATTGGTTCATCCTGGAGGGGGGGAGGAGGAGCAATCGTACCGGATAGAGGGCATCGATGATGTGGTTATTTTTAGGTTGAGCCATCACAGGAACAGCGATGGTGCCTGAGCAGGCCTCTGCTGTGGATGGTTGACCTCAGTGGGAGATCAGTGTTTGGGTGAACTGCTCGGCAGCTTCAGCCCGGAGACGCTGCCACAAGAGAGCAGCACTGTGTTCAACACAGCCCGACAACAGATGGCTGTTACGTGACATTGTTTTTCTTTCACTCACCATCGCACATCATTGAGAATGTATGAGTTTGAAGCAGCTGAGGAGGATTTTTTTTTTTTTTATATTTTGATGGATGTAACTTGTTTTTGCGCAGACAGATGGTATCGTAATATAAAGCCGACTCTGCTCACATAGAGCCATGGTTGCATGACTATAGAGCTTAAAGGTGCAGTGTGTAAGATTTGGTGGCATCAAGTGGTGAAGTTGCATCCATCACCTCAACCTCACCCTTCTGATCATGCAGGAGAACCTATGGTAGACTTTAGTCATTAAAACTTAAAAGATGTTTACTGCGCCTTTTATTACTGGAAAACGATGGTGGTTTCCATAGAGCTGCCAATATACATTAATGGGCTTGTTTTAGGGTAACGGGGGGTGGGGGGTAGGGGGGTGGGGGGGGGGGGGGGGGGGGTCAACATTTTACGTGATTCTAAATTCATGAAAATGTCAGAATGTAATTGTTTAGTAAAATTTTTATTAGTGACAAAAATGACCAAAATCGTACACTCTGCACGTTTAAAGGTACAGGAAGGAAATGTTGGAACTACAACTTCTTTCAGTTTCAGTTACCTTTTGTGATGCCTTCATATCCCTCATTTTTTAAGTTGAAATGCACACATTATTTCTATTTTTACTTACATTTCTACAAAGCAGCAAGGCTGTACTCCTGAATATTATCTATCTCGTCGCGTGATATGGAAGTACATGTCATATCACCCTCAACTGCATATCCAATAATCGGGTCGCAGGGTATTTCTACCAGAGCACGATGTGCCGTGGGGGTATTCCAAAGGCGGCTGCTCTACAAACTGAGCCCCCCCCCCCCCCCGCCCCCCCCCCCCCCCCCCGTGTGTGTGTGTGGGAGTAGTACAATGAAGAACAAAATGTGCCTCACACAGCTCTGTATCCAGGTCATAGATTACATTCATATGTAGAATACAATACAATAACTCTAAGGATTGCTTTTGTGCCGTGACATGGTCGGACACTAATGTCCAAGCAGTTTTCATCCGCACACACAAGTGAGAGGTCAAGTCTTTGTGTGTTTAGGACATGTTAGTTGGAAAACTGCATTGCTTTCATACTAGTAGGATCTTTTCATCACACTCAAACCATCATCTGGGAAAAAACTTTACTGTACTCTTTAAACTCCAACTTTAAATCTGGTTCAACACAAACAGGTTTCTCTCCTGGCGACCGGCTCGCGTGGATCACAACAATCAATCCCTTCATTCTTGCATATTCCCGCTCGCACAATAACAATCAAACCCACAAACTCACAACCTGCTCGAGCTGAGGTAATGAGCTTCTGATCTGACTCTTTGCTTCTGTTGCACCTGCAGCCATAGTGGTGCAGCGGCCTGCAGCCTCTCCCCGGAGAGGGGGATGATTTCCCCGCACACTGAGCTCTGAAGTGATGTCGTCTGCATCGCAGCTCTGTGTGAGCACGACCTGGTTAATGACTCTGTTTACGTTACACATGAGATAAGGCAAAATTAAAGTTTAATGGTCCCGGTGGGAACATTGGGCACAGTGCAGCATATGCAGCTAAACTAATAACAATAATAATTCTTATTATCCGAGAACTGATGGATGAGTTCGAGGTGCAATAAAAACATTAGAATATTTTTTTTAGCTCCTGATAAAATTTGCTTGATAATCACACACAGGTATGTAGCAACCAATGATGTGGTCATTTAAATGTAATAAAGCCAATAACGTAATAACTTGTCAATGTAATTAAATGTTTGAGCCAGTAACGTAAAAACATTTGGCCGTTAATATAATACTAAATAATAAATGAAATTGGCCAAAAAATATTACATAATTGGCAAGTATTACTTTATCAGCTATTATTACGTTATTGGTATCTACAGATCCCAGGTCTGTTTGTGGTTAAAATAGCAGAACACGTCATGCTATTTTAGTAGTATATAACTTATGATGCAAACTCATTCGAAAGCCCTACAATCGAGGAGGCAGTGAGCCATCACAACCATGTAATTCAGCCAATGGCAAATGACATGTTGCTGTATATGTGCTGGAGCTGTGAAGAGTCCCTCTGTCATACAAGAGATGAAAACTCCACCGGCCGATACAAGAGCTTCTATTTTCCAGCACTGGACTGAAATAACCACATCTCACCCTCCTCTCACCCTCTCACCTTCCTCTCACTCTGCCTCATCTCTACCTTTGCAGCTGATCCACTGGTGAGACACAAAACACCACTGAATGAATGATGAATGTAAATAAAAATAGAGTTACAATAATATTATGCACATGGAAAAAGCTAAAAACTCACATTCTCTATGGCATCTCCCCAATAAAGTCTAATAATTTTCTGACAAATCAATTAACATATCTATTAATTACCATGAAAAAATAAATTGAGTGATAACCTCATTACACACTTCTTGTCAATGTCAGCCATTTTCTGCTTATACTGAGGTATCAACTGAATACTTGCAAGTATTGGTCCACACAGTGTGTTTTTATACCACTAGAGTGAGTCTAAGCAGCAACCTGAAGCACATAAGGAAGTGCTTCAAATAAAATTTGATTTGAAGTGTAAAAACCTGCAGTTCACAAGGTGGCCACTAGAGGTTCAATCCCCACAGACTCCCATGTTAAAATCATCAACTTCAGAGGTGAATGACACACGTTTACAGTCTAGAAAAAACTACACTTTTGGGCTCAATCAGACAGAGGGGCGGGGCTTAATCCCGTTCTATTGCACAGTTAAGGGCGTGACCTCTTGAACGACACCTGGGCTGACCCGCCACATTCTGTGGGTGCTGCGACAGCACCGTGGGTCCACCCCAGCTCGACCTGTGCTCCGCCTCTTTGCCCAGTTTGGATGAAGCAGGAAGTAGGAGGAGTTGAGGAGTTGTCTCGTCGACCCTCGACAGACGGACTGTAATTAAGTGAACTTCAGCACCTTCAGTGACAGGCTGTGTGCAATGGGAACTATCCAAGTGTATTTAGGAGTGTGTAATTATGAGGCAGACTCCTTCTCCAGAGAAGACCAAGGAATAAAAACACTGTTATTAGGTCCATAATCTGGCCACCCACTGTTCTGTCGACTCAGTGCTTAACAACTGGAAATGATACCTTCAAATCAAGCAGCACAACAAATGACATGGTAACAAGAAAACTGCAGTGTTTCTATTTTCATGTGCTCTGATTGAAGCTGCAATCGAAATGAATTAATGTGGAGGGTTTCGCGTTTGCAAGTTTTGCCGTTTTACTCCCATAGCTTTGTTTGTATGCATGTCTTCAGTGTAGAATAGGTAATAGGCTCTTTATTATATGTGTATATATATATATATATATATATATATATGCTATACTGCTCATGATGTAGAGCAGTATAGAGCTCACTCTCCCTCCACTGTTCTCTCTCATTCGATCTCCACCTTTACTTGTCCCGTCTTATCCTTCACCCCAGTTGACCCCATATTCCTTCTCCTCCACTGCTTCTCTCCACCTCCCGTCTCGCTGCCCCTCTGCCTAGGCGCTGAAGACTGAACACTTGACTGATCGCGGAAGAGAAAATGGAAAGAGAAGAAGCGCAGACCTGGGAGATGACTCACCCTGACTGATTGAATCTGGTTTGTTTATCGAGGAACGTCGGTGGGTAAACTGCAGAATGCAAATGTATGGCAGCGCAGAGGCAGAGAGGAGACGCTGCAGACCTCTCGTCACTCAGCCTCACTTTCATCACTATCCAGCCCATAATCTCATTATAAACACACAGTCTTGTTCCACCTAAGAGGATTTGGGAATAATTCTGGCCGGTCATGCTCATGCGCTCATGGACCATGCACTGTGCAGCAGGAAGAATGGATGCTTATGTGTGTGTGTGTGAGTGAGTGAGTGAGTGAGTGAGTGAGTGAGTGAGTGAGTGAGTGAGTGAGTGAGTGAGTGAGTGAGAGAGAGAGAGAGAGAGAGAGAGAGAGAGAGAGAGAGAGAGGGGAATAGTGTCATCTCAGGACACCTTTCATCATCACTTCAACCTCCAGGAGCTTGCTCACAGGAAGTCCTGCAGCACCCAGCTAAGAAGTCATGTTACAGGGAATAATGTGTGTGTGTGTGTGTGTGTGTGTGTGTGTGAGGGGGATGTGTTGTAGAATGACAACTGAAGTCGACCATAGGTTCTCCTGCATGTTCAGAAGGGTGAGGGTGAGGTGATGGATACAACATGCAACTTCACCTCTAGAGGTCACCAAATCTTACACACTGCTCCTTTAAAGAACTCAGATCTGTCCTTGATAGGTCGAATATAATAAAAAGGGGTGTACTTGCAGAGACATGTTTCTGTTTCAATAGAAAAAAAACAATAACTCAAACACAACAGGTGGTTCCGTCAATACGGCTCACTAGAAAAATCAATGACTGACACCCGAGCCGACCTCTTACGTACCGCGGACGAGGTGCCGACCCACAGCTCCAAGTGTGTTCTGCCTCTTTGCCCGTTTTGAATGAAGCAGGAAGGAGGAGGAGTTAGGATTCGGGGAGGTGGCGACAAGGGACACGCCCACAATTTGCCTCAAAACCACTCCGCTGAAACCATCGGGTGACGTCACGGACGCTACGTCCATGTTTATACACAGTGTGTGGTTTAAAGGTACAAGAAATGGACCTGGGTGCTCATCTGCATTTATGTTTCTGCTCCTTTTGAATCAAAGAAGCAAAAGTGAGTGGGTCATTACAAAGATGTCTCATTGCAGTAAAGTACTTTGCAAATAGTCCTTATATTCATACACATTTTTATCTTGAGCTTGTGAGGAGATTTGACGTTTTCACCGTGTGGAGATATGAGCAGTATCACCTTGACTTTTGAGGCTAAACAGAAGTGTGTGAGTCAAGCAAAGAGATTATCTACTGTTTCCGTGACGACGGCATCACACATGGATCATGTGCAGTGACGAATGATTCATCATGAATGATTCTGATAGTGACATCTCTCTCCAAATCTATCAAATGTAATTTAGAAGCGATTGATGATACAATAGAATTGTAGTATTGTAGTGTACTGACCACATTTGTTACCAGACTGACCTGCTTTACTGTATCATTGTTTTATCTTAAAACTATCTTTGTAACTATCTGTGTCAGATAGAGGAACATCTCTTACGGTTCATTCTAGAGTGATGACAACAACCCTCTCTGCAGATAGCCTACTCACTGGACCTTTAAAGGTGCAGTTTGTAAGATTCAGGTCAAACTATTTCAATTATTCCATTTTCAGAAATGTAACTGCAAATAATCATTCCAGATGAATATACAAGCCCCTGAATCTATGACTTCTTGTGTTCAGATTTAGCACTTCATCTACATTTACATTCCGCAGAATAAACAAACTGAACACCTACTGAGTTTTAACTGAAGGCTACCAAAGGTTGTCCTTTACGTTTAGAAGGGCAAGGCTGCGGTGAGGGGGGCAACCGAGGGGCAACCGAGGGGCAACCTCCGGTGCAGATGGACGAAGCACATTAGGAAGTGAAAAAACGCGCAGTTCACAGGGTGGCCACTGGGGGCTGACTCCAAAAGGGAGCAAATCCCGATCGACTCCCATGTTAAAATGAAACATGTTTAAAGTCTGGTACAAACTTCGCTTTTGGTCACAATCAGTCACACGTGTTACCATGACAACTGTACTGGGGGGGGATTATTTTAAATGTACTTATTTTCATTTTATTGATGTTTGAAATTACGCATGATTAAGGGCGTGGTCTCTTGACCGACACCCAAGCCGACCCGGCACGTACCGTGGATGAGGTGATGGAACCACGAGCCGACCCACAGCTCCGTGCATGTCTTTGCCCATTTTTGAATGAACCAGGAAGTAGGAGGAGTTAGGATTTGGCAAGGTGTCGACGAGGGACACGCCCACAAAACCACTCCACTGAAACCAACAGGTGACGTCCGTCTATGGGTGCAACATCCGACTAAATGTCACAAAATCCTACACACTGGACCTTAAAATACAAAAAAAAAAAACCTCATTGTCATTGGTGGCAAATATACACGTTTGCAAAGACAAATGACTTTGTCATAAAAACAGAAATTCAAATATTTCAAAGCTATTTGTTTCACACACACACACACACACACACACACACACACACACACACACACACACACACACACACACACACACACACACACACACACGAATGGGTCTTTGAAAGCTCGTGCAAAGATACTAATATAAAGATAGAGATCGTGTGTCTTTGCATAACTCAGGGAGTCAGGAGGCTGAGAGGCGGCAGCAGGCGCAGTGTCTCAGCTGGCAGACAGACAGGAGCTCTGCCCCCTGCGCCTCCATATGGTCCCTTTCTAACTGCCCAGCACGAGCCCCTTCATTCTGCTCCATCCTTATCAGATCAGGATGCATGATCCACTTTGTTTTTCATGTCTCCTCCGGCTATGTGTGTGTGTGTGTGTGTGTGTGTGTGTGTGTGTGTGTGTGTGTGTGAGTGAGTGTGTGTTTAAGACACACCACATCCATGCGATCGTCTCCACCACCACCATCATTCTTTCAATTCAGGCTTTAATCAGTTTAGCCGTCTCCTCATGTTCCTCATATCCGGAATGACGAGACGAGCATTCTTGAGATAAGCCCAATCACCGGGCCCCCCCTCTCGTGAGTCATCATATCCTGCTGCACACACCTGCACCGGCAGACACGGAACATGGACGGATGCACTATTTTTAGCCGAAGCCACAGGTGTTGGCAAGCTCACCTAAATGCTTTACTTCCCCTAAAGTCCATCTGTGGATCAGGTCCACTTATCCTCCATACTCGAAGGTCATGACCCTGTTATGCACATGGAGGAACAGCCACCTGCTGCACGGCACACAGATGATTCGATGCACAAACAGACATTTGGTGCATCGGACACCTGTGTGCACAAAGCTTACATCACCCCGGGGCCCTCGAGTGCTTTTTAATCCTTTCACCATATCCAGGATGTCCGCAGGCAACCTTCGCCTGGGCGTTAAACCCAACACCTCCCCCTGAGGCCGCGGGCCACAAATTACATGTTGTCACATCCCATTCGTTTCCACCGTCTCGGGCTCTCGTCCTTAACCTACCGGGGACACGGTATAGAGTGGCTGACTCAATTCCTGCACCCGGCGGCCATGACACAGCAGACTGATCACCTGTGCAACTAAGTGACCGCAACTTTAATAACATCAATTTATCAGTGGAGCTTCAGGAGGAGCACTTCAGCCCTGGAGACAGAGTCAGCCGAGCGAGAGTTATTTATAATTCACTCTCTCTCTCTGACCCTGTTTAAACTTGCACAGGCACCGTTAGTCCACAATAACTAGTCCAGAATAACTGCCGTCACACTCGGCATTAAAGGTGCATACTCAGTGCGTTCAATTTGGGCTATTGTAAAAACATCACCCACCCATGGTGTGAATAGACATTAAAGCGAATTTTAGGATTATGTAAAAAGCAAGTCATGGGGTGATTATACATTTGTAAACATGTCTATGTATAATTGTTTTGTAATTCCATTTCTATCGATATAAGTGAGAAAAAAAACCTTTGTTGAAAGGTGCAGTGTGAAATCTTAAACACGACACCTTTAACAACCACATGTGTTTCTATACACATGATCGCATCACCTCAGTCAGGTTTTAATGAGATCTCTGCTAATGACGACGTACAGTTTGGAAAAGAAGAAGGTGACCCAATTCTGCTCACCATCGTGTCCCTTACGCTCTCCCTGGTGCCATGGCAACAGGCATGTAACCGCACATGGAGAGCGTTCAATGTGCCTATTTATATCAAAGGAGGATAACTCTTCTATACACAAGCTGTGTGAAAAGAAACCATCTTAGCATCCACAACATCTGCAACCCCACGTCAACAACTACTGCATCCATCAATAGATGTTAATATTCATAGAGCTCCCACTCCGCCCCTTCCATTGTATTCATCATCTGAGATTCAATGTTCTATGAGAGTACAGCCCTTTATATATATTCTCCTCAAGTATTTTCAAGTGCCATGAGTGTGTGATGAAGACCTCCAGTTGTTATACATAATGGCAGAATAGCAGATCGATGGATATTACTCAGCACTTGGGTTCCCTTCAGTGATACCGAGTTTAAATATCTGCTTCGCACAAAAAGAGCATGCCAACAGGAGTTGGTGGAGAGCAAATTAGAGCAAAAATGACAAGAGACAAACAATCTAACTGGAGCCATAAATCGAATCAACAAGACTGACGCAGCATTTTCCTTAAACTCACAACATAAAGAAATGATCCCACACAAGCATCTAAAGAATAGCAGCTAAAGTATCAACAGACAAATAAAACGTTCCAATAATATAAAATTCCTGTGCACGTATGTGTCAAATATTGTTGGGCAAGGGAAGGGGAATTTACAAACACCAAGCAACAAACCACAGATATTGTTCCTTTAAAAGCTGTTGAAATAACTCTTCACTGCCCTCAAGTGGTGAACAGACATTTACTGCAGAATGAGCCACTTGAATGGTTGCTATGACAACACAGCTGCAATTTTCAGGAGTGGTTATTAAACAAGGAAAAGACGTCATCACATTCATGCTTTAATACATCAAGTGGTGAACCCCCAGATAGAAATAGAATTGCAAAACAATTACATACAGACAATTCTACGAATATATAATCACTTCAGTCTACGACTTGCTTTTCACATTACCCTTAAAGGTGCAGTGTGTAAGATTTGGTGAAGTCTATTGGTGAAGTTGCATGTTGTATCCATCACCTCACTCTCACCCTTCTGAACATGCAGGAGAACCTATGGTAGACTTCCGTTGTCATTAAAACTCAAAAGATGTTTAGTATGTTCGCTTTGGGCTACTGTGAAAACATGGCGGCCCTCATGCATAGAGAGGACCCGCTCCTTATGAAAATATACATTAATGGTAATTAATTACCCTTACTCAACCCAGGATTACCAGAGGTTCTCCTGCATGCTCGGATGGGAAGGGTGAGGCGATAGATACAAAATGCTACTTCCCCAACAGATGCCACCAAATCGTACACACTGCACCTTTAAAGACAGAGGAGAAACCATGACGAGCGCTCACAGCAGTCTCCGAGAGGGTTGAAAAATAATGGAATTTTTGGACTGACTGACTGATTACAGTCCCTCATACTTTGAAGTGATTGCAAATGCATTGCGAAAAGCATCGAGAGAGAGAGAGAGAGAGAGAGAGAGGGAGAGAGCGAGAGACTATGACAACAAAATGAAAGTAGTGAACGATGGATGGGGAAGGTGACGAGGGAGGAGAGAAGACACAGTGACAAGGCATAATTAGATCTGCTGCCAGCGCCTGAGAAGAGGAGGAGGAGGACGACGACGACTAATACTACCCTGCCATGGACCAGCCCTCGCCCTCAGCCCTCTCTGCTGGATGTGGCTAAACAAGTACCTCACTCCCCCAGCGATGCTTATAATGTGGCAGGCTGACACCCTGTTTATCATATCATTATTGGAGCTGATGTTGGCATCAAATACAAAGAGACATGGAAACCAGGAGGAGGTGGTCCACATAGTGTTGTGTGGTCCATGAAACCACGATATGGCTGCAGGTGTCATGGCTGGTTAAAGGTGCAGTGTGTAGTACGTCCTGTTGTCAGTGTGTCGTTTATGTGTCGTCAGGACCGCACGTCATCTTACTGAGAATTCTTCATGCCTAGTGTCTCTTTGTTCTTGATTTTCCTACTTCTAGCTCATTCCCTTTGCAGAGTGAGGAGCTTCGGAGCTCCTTTTTGTTTTCGCATTCAGCCAAGAGTTTAGTTTAGTTTTTGGATTTCTCTTTTTGTGCGAGCCACGGAGCTCCTTTTTATTTTTTGAACCTGCCTGAGAGAATGAAAAACACTTAACTCATCTCTCGATCCTCCGTCTCGTGCTTTTGGGTTCAAGCAGTGTGAACTCGTTCTTAACAGAAGTCTATTGGTGATATTGCATGTTGTATCCATCACCTCACCCTTCTGAACATGCAGGAGAACCTATGGTAGACTTTATTTGTCATTAAAACTCAAAAGATGTATAGTATGTCCACTCTGGGCTATTGTAAAAACATTGGCAGCCCAGGTAGAGAGGACCCGCTCCTCATGTAAATATACATTCATGGGCTCATTTAAGGACAATGCTAAATTAATAATACTTTTAAGTGATTATACATTCATGAAAAATATCAAAATGTAATTTTTTTTTATTGTTTTGTAATATTTTTAGAAGAGCCAAAAATGACCAAAATCGTACACACTGCACCTTTAAGCTGCAGGACACTGTCACTGCAGAATGAAGCAGAATACAGCAGAAAGACAAATATGGAAGAGGATAGCAAATAACAACACGATCCAGGGCGCGTGCACACACACACACACACACACACACACACACACACACACTCGCAACAGATGGACACATGAGAGTTACTGGGGAAAACTAGGAATGCAATAAAGAGGTCCTGTGTGCACAGTTTATGATAAGATTACTTCCATCTCAGTTGGTAATATATAAAGTATAAAACATAGGTAGATAATATAGCTATAAAAATCTATCAATTAAAGGTGCAGTGTGTAAGATTTCAGTCATTTTTGTCACTTCTTAAAGTATTACAAAACAATTACATAGTCATTTTCAGGAATTTAAAATCAAGTAAATATATTATTTTTTCCCCATTACCATTAAATGAGCCCATTGATGTATATTCACACGAGGAGCGGGTCCTCTCTATGGAGGCCGCCATGTTTTTACAGTAGTAAAAGTGGACATACTAAACATCTTTTGAGTTTTAATAACAACTGAAGTCGACCATAGGTTCTCCTGCATGTTCAGAAGGGTGAGGTGATGGATACAACATGCAACTTCACCTCTAGAGGTCACCAGATCTTACACACTGCACCTTTTAAAGAGTTTCCTCCCAAATAAGAGACTGAAACTCAAAAAGCATCAACCGGAGCGTCACCACGCCATGCACGCCATCCGATTCCACACAGAACGCGACCTCTGCTGTGAGGCTCTGTGGTGGAGCTCGGAGTGTGGAGCTCAGCTGGAAGGTTGTTATGAGCCTGAAGGACATTAATGCTGCAACACTTGCTCTTCTTCTCCCTCTGCGCACCATGTCCCCTGCTACCTCCTCTGCTGGGGGAGGAGGATCAGGGCAGGTGCAGCTGTACGATGACGGATGAGCACAAGGTCCACCGAGAGACCTGCAGGGCTGCTCTTAATACTCTGTGTATGTCATTGTGTTTACTGCTTTGCTTGGGGACAAAAGGAAATGCACAAACACTCGCATGCTGGCAGCGACAAAACATAAGGGGGCTTGTTCCTCATTTGCCCTCACGGCAGACAGAAGCTGCTGCAGCAGAGCACATAAACACACTTCATCTTGGATACAAAGACGGCTAACGTGACTCATCTCCACTTTGGACTCGGCTATTTTGTCCAAATCGCCACCAAGAGTGGAGACAAGTGATTCCCCTCCAGCAGCCGTGGAGGGAAAAAGAGAAAAACAACGTTTTCGCCGCCTCTTGAAATTCCCCGCACTCTCCATGTTCATACACAAGACCCGGTCATTTCGTGGCCCATTTCTGCGGGCTACATTCGGCCCATACCGTTGTTCAATGTGCCCCGTGTTGTCGAGTACGAGTGTCACTGTTTTATACATGAAGCTGCACAGAATAAGCCAGGATAGACTGTTTTATTTTGAATGCTAGATGATTTTTAGATGAATGCTAGATTTTGTCATGCTAGATGTTTACATGCCAGGAAGCACAGCTGCGTCCGGTTGCCTTCATTCACCGATACTCAATGCAAACATCGTCTCTTTCTACCCCACTCATGTTTATCGAAGCTTTCAAACAACACAAGAATTTGTTTCCGACACAACCACTGATCCACAAAAGTGCCCGCACACAAACACACACACACACACACACACACACACACACAATACACAAGCTGTGTATAATTGATGTGCGCAGCCATAAGGGGGGCGGGATCATGGGAGGGACCTGAGAGCCATCGCATCAAAATTGGCATTCGGCCGACCTTTCCCTGCCACGCCGCTGTGTGTGTGTGTGTGTGTGTGTGTGTGTGTGTGTGTGTGTGTGTGTAGGCACGTGTGTGTGTTTGTGGGAGTGTTGTGATGTGTTGTAATGACACTGTAGCTGATGGCAGACATGATGTGGGCGTGCTCTTTGGGGATACTCAGAGAGAAAACAACAATGATGAGGGGAAGGAGGAAAATAATGAGAGGTGAGATGGAGGTGGTCTCTGATGATGACAGCCGAGCAGCGGAAACAAACAGGGGAGGATCACGTGACCGCCATCCCCTCTGGTGGTGTTCCACACAGGCAATTAGGCCACCGACACGTTCCCCCCATCACGTGACACCAGAAATACAGACTACAGCTGCCACTGAGATTTGGTGGCGGCTCCAGATTGGCCCGAGGCGTCGAACCTCACTTAGTCTCTTAAAGGTCTGCGTGTACATCTGGAACCCGGGGCCACCGGCGGCTTTTTGCACCGCCAGGCTGTGACAGTAATGTATGCACGGGTGGCCTTTCCCATACATCGGCAGCAGAATGTCACACGTGCTGTGCGGCCCGCAGAGCTCAGTGGGATGCGGTGTGGGAGAATTAGTATTTCTGTGTGGCTCTGTGAATATGAGGCCCCACGTGTACACAGAGTACAAGTGAGGTGGATCCCCATGAGGTCCACATGTGCGACACGGCTGCAGAGGTGTTGATATGGTAATAGCTCAAACGGCTCGTTTCATTTAACTGCCGCCAGTGAAACGCTGCACGTGCAGAGGATGGGACTTCAAATGTCCAACGCCTCCGTGGTATCCGTCACAGGCCAAACAGGTTAGCTTTCAGTGAAACACGAGGGGCAACCTCCGCTGCAGACGGATGAGGCGCAATAGGAAGTGAAAAATAATTGCAGTTCCTAGCGCAACCACCGGGGGCTGACTCCAAAAGGGAGCAAATCCACAAAGACTCCCCTGTTTAAATGATCAACTTCAGAGGTGAATGAAACATGTTTAAATTCAGGTACATACTTTGGTTTTGGTCTCAACCAGTCATATGTGTTACTATGACAACTGTAGGGGTTGAATTTTTTTGTAACTCGCTTATTTTAATTTTATCAACGTTTACGCAGCCGACCTGTTACGTACCACGGATGAGGTGACGGCACCACGAGCCGACCCACAGCTCCGTGTGTGTTCCGCCTCTTTGCACGTTTTTGGATGAACCGGGAACCAGGAGGAGTTAGGAGTTAGGATTCAGCAAGATGGCGACAAGAGACACGCCTACACTTTGCTTCAAAAACACTCCTGAAACCAACGGTTCACGTGTTGAACTCGGTTACTTCTCCTTGTATTGTTTATGTTTTGCAGTGCAGGCTGCCGGCTGAGAGCCGCCTGTGAGTGTGAAACGTGCTTGCTTAGAAGGTGGGACAAGCCTACATTTTCAACCAATCAGGGATCGCCTGCCAATCAGCCAATCAGGAGATAGTGATGTTTCAGAAAGGCAGGGGGAGAGGCAAAACACCGTGTGTGACCCTTAGAAGGAAATCCTGACTTTTAAAACAGCTTGTTTAAAAAAAAAACGAAAGTGTTTCTGAGAATATAAATACAGTTTATAATCATAATAGAGGCTAAAGAACAAATAGAGAGCCCCTTAAATGGGCACAATAGGTCCCCTTTAATGTAGTTATGATAACAATCAGACAGACGCACCCTAAGATATGCTTATACATCTAACAGCAGCCTCACTGTTTGTGCTCTGTAGTCCAGGTGATGTGGTCCATGTGCAGACAGTCTGTGTCCTTGTGTCCAATGTATTTCACTGTGAACCATTATATCTGGTATTTCATCTGCTGACTCAGCAATAAAAAGAAAATAACCTCGATAAGGGAATTCAATTCAGCGGTCAGCTCTATTGGACCAACACTTCTATTCATTCATCCAAAAAACAAACTATGCGTTGCCTCTATGGAGCATGGCAGGACTAAAGGGTGCAGAGTGTAAGAGTTTCAGTAGTTGTTGTCACTTCTAAAAATGTTACAAAACAACAACATACTGACATTTTCACGAATGCATTACTTTTTATGTCGCCCTTAAATGAGCCCATTTATGTACATTTACACCAGGAGTGGGTCCACCCTATGGGGGCTGCCATGTTTCTACAATGGCCCAGAGCGGACATATTATAAACATCTTTTGAGTTTGAATGACACCTGAGGTCAACCATAGGTTCTCCTGCATGTTCAGAAGGTTGAGGGTGAGGAGATGGATACAACATGCAACTTCATGACTAGATGTCACCAAATCTTACACACTGCACCTTTAAAGCCGTCTGCATCACTTCTCATGTTCCTCCTGTTTGGATCAAAGTGAAGCCTGTACATACATAAAGGTGTTATCAAGGTTTGTGATATTAAAAAGGTGTTTCTTTTTTAGCCTGTGAGAAGCTAACCCCCCTTCTCACTCTCTCGCCCTAACAACAGATCTTTAATGCGTGCCGTTTGAACAGTGTCCCCCGCAAGCACGGGAGTGAGAGAGGGGGGACACGCACACTCACACACAGCCACACACGCTGACGTTACACACACACACACACACACACACACACACACACACACAGCAAGGACACGCGGAGGGACACATCGTTTGTATTGAAACCAATGCGGCTGTGACGCAGCGCTCCGCTGTTCGGCGGTGCTCCGTCATTACAATCGGAATTCGCAAAACGCCATTGCCAGCGTTTCCATAACATATATGGCAGGTCGAGCGGTACGAACTACCATGTCCCATTTACACACTGTGTGCTGTCTAAACTTTGAGGTACCTCACACGGGCACACACTCACCTACTTCCTGGTCCGGTCCAATCGTCCCCTGCAGGCACACGCTCCGCCTTGGAGGCAGTAGTTTATTCCACCCCGGGCGTGAGAGCGCATGAAATGGCTGAAGGGGTATTGAGGTTACTGTTTAGTTCTGTATATATTTATATGGTGGGGAAATTGTTCATATATACTATATAACTGGTTAGATACTGACAAATTAATATTTCATTTGATTATGATATGTATTTGCAGTTCCATAATCATGGGTTGGTAGACTTCCCAAAATAATATTACCCATGTCAGTGGTATGGCCCAACTGGCCTTAATTGGTCCAATTTGGCCCAACTCTGCCTTGAGTGACTTATTCCTGTTTGGAGGGGGGGGGGGGGGGGGGGGGGGGGGGGGGTCGTTGTGCTGTGATGCTGGTTATGTTCGGCTTTGATGCTATGCTCTGTTCTGAGGTGCTATGCTAAAATATGCTAAGCTGATTGAACAAGCTATATCCTGGAAACAGGTATTTATGTTTGTTGAATACGGGTATTTACTTTTTGTGCGGAGAATACATTTCCAAACCTATACTGAATCAAACTGCCACACCTCGCATTTGTCCTGTCCAGTTGGTCCACATCCCAGTAAGTGGGCTGACCATGGTGGTCCCTCACTGGTCCAAAAGTGAAAACAAATACTTTTTCTTTTCCAATTCCACATTGAAGGTGCAGTGTGTAAAACATTATGTGTACTGGTAGAAATACTCTGTGACCCAGATTATTGGATAAGTGGTTGAAGATGATATGATAAAAACATTTTTGATCTTGCCCCCACCCTCACACTTCTGAACATGCAGGGGAACCAATGGTAGACTTCAGTTGTCATTAAAACTCATAAGAGTGACTAATGTAAAAACATGGCAGCCCCCATAGACCAACATCTTACACACTGCACCTTTAAATATCAACATACTGGACCAACAACCTCACAATTCACATCTAAAAATGTGACCACAACAAAATGACTGGAAATGGTCCAATGATTTCTCTTTCCTCTCCTCACTGTTATTAGTGAAGATGTATTCAACCAACATTAGACTCATGTTTCTGTTTTTTTTGTGTTAAACACTGATTATGTTGGGGGATGAAAGAATGGACATGTAGGACCTGGCAACCCTCTCCCTCAGACTGCCTGTGTGGCTCAGTAGCAGCAGGTTATGGGCAGCAGATTTTGATCATCAGATGAGACTGATGAGACACAGTGAATTTCTGTGGCTTATTTTCAGAGGCAGAGATAATTGGAAAGACTGAAAGGAGATAATATGCTACTTTTCACCCTCTGCAATTTCACCCATCACAGAGTTTCGTCCTAATTAAGTGTTGAATCACCTGCTCACCTGTCAGTAGTACTTTGACTGCAGCCTGGTGGGAGTCACTAGGCCTCCCAGACAAACACCTTTGACACCTAGATACATTAGAAGAAGTTATGTTTCATAATCGGACTCCTCTAAGACATCAGCTTCTTTGCAAAATGAAAGCAAAGTGTAACTGTCAGCCAAGCTCAGCATCAGAAAACAATTTAGAATCTTTACAAACATCTGCTCGGAAATGAGCTGCCCCCACATTTAGTCCGTCCTGCATCTGGGTCATTGAGACTTTTTATTCTTAATACATCCTCATCCTGCATTCATTTTTTATCATCAGTTATATTTTATAGTACACCAAATGAGAGGGATTTAATTTTGAATGGCTGCGAACCAGATCTGGGGCCTGTATTCACTGAGCAATGATTGAAATAGCTAACATGCATGTACAAGAGACAGTGGTGTACAAACCACACACATCGATTTAATTCAATGAAAAACTCAGAATTAAATCAACCAGGTAGGATGAAGACAACATTTTCTAAATTCCCTCTGGAGACTGTTCATAAAATGCGCCACAAAGAGAAAACAAAAGGTGACGGTGTATTTCAGAACTGTGGGAAGAGGAAGGAGTCACAACTGGTTTGTGACTCCTTCCTTTTTTTTCCTTTTTCCTTTTTATTTCTAGTTTTTGTCTCTATTTGTATCCACACCCTCTTATATGGACTCTGCCCCTTAACTTTTGCCCTGGGGCTAAACTTCCTGTCAAATTCCCCATGTCATGTATATTCATTTAGCCCTGAATAATGATGATCTTCGTTTATATCTATTCTTTTTATTTATTTATTCTATTTTCAATGAAACAGGACCAGAGGGATTTAGTGAGACAACAACAGAATGTATCCACACCCTCTTATATTGACCCCGCCCCTTTACTTTTGGCCTGGGGCTGGACTTCCTGTCAAATATCCCATGTCATATATATTCATTTAGCCCTGATTACCATTACATTTATTTGTATCTGTATCTTATCTTTATTTTTTCATTTTTATAAATCAAGGCCAGATTTAGTTTTACAATAATAGAATATATCAGAAAAAGATGTTTATCGTGTGTGTGCGTGTGTGTGCGTGTGTGTGCGTGTGTGTGCGCGCGTGTTTACAAATGTGCTCATATCTTTGCAAGGACCACTTACAGCCATGAATGAACAAACTAAGGATGTTTTGGCTGCATCAAACACATGATGTTCGGGTTATAGTTCAAATTTGGTTCAGGTGTAGGTCAGACAGGTAAGTGTGTTTTAAATACAGTTTAAAGGTCAAAGGGTCATTTCAGAGATATCTTGATTTGTCTCCACACCACTGACACAGAAGAGCTGATGTTCACACTGTGGAGAACTTCGCCTCTAACCGTATCTAATCATGTTTCCACTCTGCAGGGGGAGCAAAGGAGTGTCATCGTCACGTCCGGCACAATCAGCAGAAGTGCTCGGCGTCACCTCCCGGTTGGAACATGGGAGCTGCTCAGGTGTGATTGAAGGGTCTGCTCAGTGCCTGCTCCTGCTGCTGTGGCCTCCGGCTGATTTCAAACGAGTGGCCACTTCCCTCAGAGAGCTGAGCTGCATCTGACCCATAGACTGTATATGAACTCAAGACTTGATAAAGCACTGCTGTATAAATACAGAGCAATCGCCATTTGGACGGAATAGATAGAATGACCTATTACGTACTTCAAGCCCTTCCACCTGAAAAGCTCACTGTGTCCTGATTGGCTGACTCTTTGGTGGATAAACGCAGCATGTTGATGTGTAAACTATGTGGTTGCCATGATGGAGACACACATCACTACACCTTTAGCTGGACGTGGCGTCCGTGACGTCACCCGTTGGTTTCAGCGGAGTGGATCTGTGGCGAATTGTGGGCGAGTCCCTCGTCGCCATCTTCCCAAATCCTAACTCCTCCTGGTTCCCGGTTCATGCAAAAACGGGCAAAGGGGCGGAGCACACGCGGAGCTGCGGGTCGGCTCGTGGTGCCGTCACCTCGTCCGCGGTACGTAACAGGTCGGTCCGGCTGTCAGCCAAGAGACCACGCCCCTAAGTACGCGCAATTTCAAACGTCAATAAAATACAAAATAAGCTAGAATAAGTCAGAAAAAAATTCACCCCGTACAGTTGCCACGGTAACACATGTGACTGATTGAGACCAAAACCGAAGTTTGTCCCAGACTTTAAACATGTTTCATTCACCTCTAAAGTTGGCGATTTTAACATGGGAGTCTATGGAGATTTTGCTCCTTCTTGGAGTCAGCCCCCAGTGGTTGCCCTATGAACTGCAAGTTTTTGCACCGGAAGTTGCCCCTCGATCTGACCACGGTCTGTTGATGAAGCTGCTGTGTGGCTCTAATCTTTATGTTCTATTCGGCCAGAAACAGGAGAAGCTCCCTCCTCGACTCCTCAAAGTCTCTCCGATGTTGGATCCTTATCTGACAAATGATACGAAAAGTCAAGATCGCTGACCAAGTGGAGGAAAACTAACTAATGTACTTGGGTCTAGAGAGAGAGAGAGAAAGAGAGCACCTCAGATTCAGGGACATAATGCATTTTAAAAACTCCTCTGGAAATGGAAAATCAACGTTTCATAGAATCATGGATTTAAAGACACTCAGTTTGAAAAGTGTCAGATGTTCAACATTGAAGAGGACAGACTTCTCTGTGTTTGGGTGGAAGTTAAACCGCTGACGCTCTCTCTCTCTCTCCCTCTCTCTCTCTCTCTCTCTCTCTCTCTCTCTCTCGCTCTCTCTCTCTCTCTCTCTCTGTGGGGACCTCCGGGTCAGTCCGTCCTGCTGAGAGTTCTAAAGCTGCTGCCGTCAGAGGAGTGAAGAACTAGATGGAGTTCGACCAAACATCCCTCAATGTCAAAACGACGTGGGAGGGAAACTACTCCGCACTTGACGAGCACTTCACATGGAGGCAAGTGTCAGTTTGAAGGGACCTATTTTTTTATGTCTCTTGACCTGACGGTTATTTCGACGAAACCTGTGTGTACGAATAAATGTAATGTGCTGCTAATAGATGCACAGTATGAATGTGTGTGTGACTGGGTGAATGTAAACTACTGTAAAGAGCTTTGAGAGGTCTTCAAGACTTGATAACGTTCTGTGTATAAATACAGACCAATTACCATTCGATAGAATGACCTGTTACAGATGGACATCCCCTCTTTGGTGGATAAACCGAGGGGCAACCTCCGGTGCAGACGGATGAGGCACAATAGGAAGAGAAAAAAATTGCAGTTCACTGCGAAACCACTGGGGGCTGACTCCAAAAGGGAGCAAACCCCCATAGACTCCCATGTTAAACTGACCAACTTCAGAGGTGAATGAAACATGTTGAAAGTTTTTTTCAGTCTGTCACAGTGATTTTTTTTTCGAAATTGCTTATTTTTATTTTATCGACATTTAAAATTGCGCACATTTAGGCACGTGGTTCAGAGCCGACCTGTTAGGTAGCGCGGCTGAGGTGACGGCGCCACGAGCCGACCCACTGCTCCTCGTGTGTTCCGCCTCTTTGCTTGTTTTTGAATGAACCAGAAAACCAGGAGGAGGAGTTAGGATTCGGCAAGATGGCGACAAGGGACTCGCCCACAATTGACCTCAAAACCACTCCGCTGAAACCAACGTCACGGGCCCCACATCCATCTCTATACACCGTCCGTGGACACACACCTCACTACACCTTAGCCCTGCACATCCTGACAGATGCATCCACACACGGTGGCGGCACAGACCATGGCTGCCTTTGATCCAGTCAGATGCAGACGGTCGCCGAGACCCTTCGACTCACGAGCAAGCATCTCAGGCGTTTCGTTGCGAGACGCCACCGTGGCGGTGACATTTAACTGCTGGCACACAAACATACGGGTCCCCTTTGAAACGTCTCACACATACAGAGAAGGTGACACGAGTGGTTTCCTTCATGCACCCGATTCATCATCCAATGAGGCCGCTCCCTCTGTCTTCATCTCACCCCGTCAAACATCCATCACGTCTTGATTGTGTTACATGAAAAGCCGCCCGAGAAACACGTTGACGATTATAGTTCCACCCACTCTCTTCATAATAATTATGACGAACGCCAACTCACGACAGTGGAACTGACAGGAAGTCAGACTTGATATGAAATAATTATGGTCACGTGACTGAGAGTTGATTTTTATTTTTTGGCTGCTGGAGGGAAAGAAACTGCCTCTGCCTCTTTTCATTCCCTCTCCTCCGCGGGGTCTTGATCCCCTCTCTTTTTGGTAAACGTGTAATTGATTGTGTGTTGATTCCTCTGTCTGGATCTCCGGGCCTCTCGGCATCACCATTAACCCGCCGGCTCTCAGGCCACCGGGGAGTCTGACCTCAGCCGCCGTCAATCACAGCTTCCTGGAGAACAGGATCTCAGCACCTGCACTGAAGGTCTCATTACAGGTCGGAGAATAGACGGAGAGGCGTTTGTCATTCAATAGAATTCAATTTGAATTGTTTGATTTTTCTTTGCTTGTTGTTCTGCATTGTTTTGTTTTGTGTTGTTGGAGAAAGGGGTTCCTTTTTTTTCATCTTCAAATTTCTTTTTTTTTTAAACTAATGTGTTCCCCTCTTTTTGTATACGCAAAAAGAAAATGAGAAAGCAGCCCTGTGCGCTATATTTGTTTTTCAATAAAAAACAAAATGGGCGAAAAAATGGAAGAATTAAATAAAAAACAATTCTCGTGTGAAGAATAAAGGGTAAAAGACATGAGATACAGCTCATGTGTGTTACATAACCAACAAACACATAAAACTTGCATGAGGCTAATTCATTTTGCACACGATTGTTCCCAGAGTGAGTGGAATGCAACTTTAATTCCTTTTGTATACGCCACCAGAGAACGGGGAGGACAGGGTAAACAGCAGCAGCTATATGAAAGAAATGATTTCTCATTTAAATAATGAGAATTCTGCGACAGCCTTTCCTCCGAAGGGGAAACAACAACAACAATAACAACAACACACAGACACCATCAGGACTCAGCAGAGCAAGAACCCGATTACAAAGAGCTTTGCCAGGTCTGAGCACATGTGACGCTCAGACCAAGTCCTGTACCAGGGCGACCCCCCCCCCCCCCCCCCCCCCCCACTCTCCCTCTCTCTCTCTCTCTCTCTCTCTCTCTCTTTCTGCCAATTCAATTTCATTTTCAGTCTCACACCTTCAGGGCGTTTTATGTCTCGTGCACAAACATGAAAACATTTTGGATGAAAGCAGATTTAAGAGGAGAGCCGTGTCCCCTCCGAGGGTCTCCGCCTCTCGCTGTGGTATCGGAGGCTGGTTTCTAAGGCAACTGCTGCAAATAACACGAGTGACAGGTGATGACAGCTGGAGGAAAAGTGAACCAGTGCCACAATCCCCCCCCAACACACACACACGCATCAGTTTTACTCTTCTGTGTCTTCCCCTCTCTCTCTCTGTCTCTGTGTGTGTGTGTGTGTGTGTGTGTGTGTGTGTGTGTGTGTGTGTGTCTCTCTCTCTCTCTTTCATCAGCTCTGCTCCAATTCTGTCTCCTCAGGACAGCTCTGACCCCTGTCAGCCAAACACCCACAGAAGTATACATCTATTCTTAGTAAAGAATTATTCAAGACTGTTGCCACGGCGACCAGGAAGTCGGAAGCAATAACAACACCATATAGCACGGGGACAAAGTTCGGGCTTGTCCACACAGAGACAAAGACAATCTGCTTGTTTTTTGTTTTAAAAACTGAGAACATTGTAGTACAGCCGCCCGGCCTGAGTGGCGCTGTAACGATGCCACAGACATATATATACACACCAAAATAGAGAAGAAGAATTTAATGATGATTGAACCCAAACTCTGCTAACACCCCCCATTTTAGGGGGTCTCATACAGTGAGTTTCCGCTTTGAGATCAAAAGGTCAAATGAGGGGTACTCAGCTCCACCATGAAACTTCACCACTAGATGTCACCTCATTCTACACAGTGTACCTTTAAGTCTGTATTCCTTATCTAGATTGCAGAGGACAGAAGAGCAATTGAATAACATTTAACATAATATTCAACAAGAAATGTCTATTATAAAAGAGCTGATGTTTTGTATTTGTACACATTAAAAAATAGTTATACTAAAAACTATTTTGTGCTATGTTTGATTATAAATAAAGTACTTTGAATGTGATTGAATTGAATAAAATGAAATGTATTATAATACATACATTTTACACACATAAGCTTCTCTTTAAGTTTCATTTATACAAATGACATTCAAACTTTTTGATTCATTCACATAAATTCAGCATCATATAAAACACAAAATGACCCTTTACACTGAACTTAGAAAAACATACATTATAATTATATTTGATTTAAAAAGTCCAATTTTAGGCATGCTCTTATTTTACAGTGTCAGCATAATACATACGAGCGTTACATTACCTTCAGTGAGTTCAGCAGCTTTTAGGTTAATGACCCAGTGTGGTGATCCATCTCTCTGAACCTCCTCTTATCTCATGTCTTCATATCAGGTCTCCTCTAACGGAGCCGGGTCAGATGATTGACACTTCATTCTCATAAATTCATGGTGACTAAACCTGTCGAGCGCTGTGTCAGGGAGCTGCAGGACAGGACGTGAATGGATAAAGTCTTCGGTGTAAATACATGTGCACATCAACTGTGGTAACGGATCAATGTGTTCAATCAGGCCACAGACTGTTCAATAATGCAAAACACCACCAGAGCAAAAATGAGTACAGGACATGATTTCATTTTTCAGAGGTGTGACATCATTATCAATAAGTGTGTTCTTTTGTTTTTACTTGTGCGTTATGTTTGTACACACACACACACACACACACACACACACACACACACACACACTTAACCTGGACAGGAGCCTGACGAGTAATGTTTAAACAAATAAAAGGAGAGCCAGCTCAGTTCTCTTCTTCACAATCATAATGGAAAAAGAAGCTCCAAACACACACACACACCCACACCCACACACACACACACCTCCACACACACATACATACACACTTGTCAGTTTTCCAGTCAAACAGCTTTGAACATGATATTCCAACAGACGCTCCACGCAGGGACAGTCCATCCTGTCTTTGCACATTTAAAGCTACATTCAGAGCCACAGGGGATGTAAACAGACACACACACACACACACACACACACACACACACACGCATTTACTTGACATTAACATGTAGTAGAAGATCCAATTTTCACCATCATGGTCTCACTATTTTATTTGTAGTGTGTAAGATTTGTTGACCTCTAGAGGTGAAGTTGCATGTTGTATCCATCACCTCACCCTCACCCTTCTGAACATGCAGGAGAACCTCTGGTCGACTTCAGTTGTTATTAAAACTCAAAAGATGTTTAGTGCATCCACTTTTACGGCTGTAAAAACATGGCGGCCTCCATAGTGCAGACCCGCTCCTCATGTAAAATAGATTAACGGTCTCATTTAAGAGTAGTGGAAATAAAACAAAACATTCACATCATCATATATTCATGAAAATAACAGTACGTAATTGTTTTGTAATATTTTTAGAAGTGACAAAAATGACCAAAATCGCACACGCTGCACCTTTAATTTCTCATACAGTGGAAACAAGCTACACCAAGGATACAAACCTACCTCTGGAATATTATAAGACTTTGATATAAAACAGGGGTTTGACGAACAGGAGTAAATTGAAGCACGGTTGAAGCTCAGCCCTGTGAAATAGTGGCATGTTCCTGAAAGGAAGTGGTCGCTCTATTTCACAGAAACAAACGAATAGAGACGTAAAGTCCCTTCACACCTCAGGAGAGAAGTGTGCTAACACTGATGCGCAGTCACTTGATCAAATCCCAGCTCTGCAGAGAGAGGAGGAGAAGGTTTGAATCCCCAAATCCACTTGACGTGGTGGAACACAACAGAACTGAGGAGTGGAGGCTCTGCACAACTAACCAGAACATTTAAACCAGTGGTTCTGGACCGGTCTGGGTTCAGCACACACCATCACCCCTTAAAGTGGGGGCATCCGTTTAAAGTAGAACTCGAAAAGGTAACGAAAAGATTTGTTCAGCAAATCACTCATTAAAGCCCACATGAACATATTCGACCGGAGTCCTTTCACATCAATCAGAGTTCAATTTCAGTAGCTGGTGTTGGCTTGATGATGGTCAGCCTCGGAGCTGTGAGAAAACAGCTGACTCAGCCTCTTTCAAAGAGGCCGTAAACGATCAACATCATGGCACGATCAAACTCCACTGACTGAGAGCACGTTCATGTCTGCATATCATCTCTTCATGCTCCTCATGAGGCCAAGATTACAATCAGCATATAGCCATACATTATAGGTGGTGTGATCAACTCGAACCCCCCCCCCCCCCACCCCACCCCTTCGCTCTCAGACACAGTGATGAATCCAGAGCCGCTAATCTGATTTCGATAGAGGAGGGAAATGATGGACAAACTCTGCTCCCCCCCCCCTTTCCATCACAGTCATTTACATCCAGACCCATAAACACCCGAGCTGTCACACACAGACACATGGAACTCCCACAGAGGGAATAGTTGTGGAGTGATGTGAGGATGAGGGAGGCAGAGCAAAGGAGAAGCAGTCAGTCGAGTGTGTGTGAGTGTGTGTGTGTGTGTGTGTGGGTTGGGGGGTGGGGGGGGGGGGGGGGGGGGGGCGTCACAGAGAGTCACAGCAGGTGAAGTCAGACAGATGACCTCATTTTCTTCTTTTTTTTTCTTTCATTTTGTTTCCATATTAATCAATTAATGTATTATTTATTCATTTACTTTGTATATAAATAATTGAATAATCAGTCATCAATTTTTTTAAAGAAAGAAAAGAAAATATCGATTTCAATTCCATGTCTATTTGATCTATAACATAAACATCTCTGGCTGTGACGCAACTGAACTCTGGAGCCCAAGTGTGTTCAGGTCAATGTTTGGATTCAAGGGTTTTATACACTCACGGAATTAACAATATTTCATATTTCTGAAATATCTCTGACAATAGAAATTCAAATATCGAGCCTTCTACCACTGTCTCCATTCCTATTATCTGTCTCATTTCAGTTTATTGCTGAGATTCACCACATGAGGATGAAACCGGTTTAATCTACCACTCCAGATGTGTTGTAATGAATGCATCCTCTCTGAGCGGCACGGGGGGCAGAGTGGGCTGTCCAGTGACAAGGAGGTAGGTGACTTGATGCCAGACATTTCTACACATATCTTAATGGGATCCGAGGTCAAATATTTCCAATTCCATACACGAGAGAGATTCGTTTCCGTCGCCCACGGCAACAACATCACTTACAAGTTCAGTCAAATGAGTTCAGATGAATTGAACAGTTTCCACAGGGCAAATATTATATAATATAATAAGATATAATATTATCCTCTGTTAGTAAACCGCTTCTTTGAGTCTCAGACACTAATTACATCCTCCCATCCTTTCTCCTCCCTTAAGCTCAGATCGGTTGCTATGACAGCAGCTCGTCAGCTTGATTGACGGGGCGCGTGGATGAGTGAGGCGGCCCAGTCCAAACATGGCTCCTGAATAAATTCATCGGCGGTTCATGTGAGACATGAGTGAATTACGCGCGTGAAGGATTCACAGGTTCAGGGTGAACGGGCGTTCAGCACACGGAGCATGAGCACATGATTATTGGTCATGGGTTTCATTACGTGCAGGTACAAGCATTGGTTGACATGGGAGGAACAAAGAGCAGGTCAGACACTGCACTGAATCAGTGTTTCTGAACACACACACACACACACACACACACACACACACACTGCAAAATCAATCACGGAGAAGAATTGACTGAATGAAAACACTGTGAGTGAAAACTCCCATCTACAGGCCTGACAACAGCACCATGAGGCCTTCAGGCATTCACACACCCACCCTGTCATCACACCCACCCTGTCATCACACCCACCCTGTCATCACACGACACAATAACACCTTTAAAGGTCGTGTTTTGGCCATTTTTGTCACTTCTAAAAAGATCACAAAACAATAACATACTGACATTTTCCATGAATTTATAATCACCTATATGTGTTCTTTTTTGCATTAACCTTGAATGAGCCCATTAATGTATATTTACATGAGGAACAGGTCCTCTCTATGGGGGCGGCCATGTTTTTACGGTAGCCCAGAGTGGAAACACTAAACATCTTTTGAGTTTTAATGACGACTAAAGTCCACCATAGGTTCTCCTGCATGTTCAGAAGAGTGAAGGTGAGGTGATGGATACAACATGCAACTTCACCTTTAGAGGTCACCAAATCTTGCACACTGCACCTTTAAAGGACTGGGTTCTGCTCTGCTGCCCATGGGTTCAATCACAGCATCAATGTTCAGCTCAGAGGGAAGAGCTAAAGATGTTCAATCCTCCATGTACGTGCACTACTCGCACTTGGATATTTCTAAACATTTGAAATTGAATACACACTGCACCTTTAAGTTCATGAAACATATGAACAAGTGTGTGTGTGTGTGTGTGTGTGTGTGTGTGTGTGTGTGTGGGTGTGGGTGTGTGTTTGTGTTTTGTTGTGCCGGTCCCGGCTGGACAGCTTGCTGCCCCTCGTCAGCCTTGTCCCCAGCGCTTGGGCGGTTCGGCTCTTTTGTTTGGTTAATTGCAATGAGTATAATGTACTAGTCTCTCTGAGGTCCACCAAAGACAATTAGACAATCCCAAGAATTTAATGAGACACCACTAGCCTCAATCCCCCATCCTCTGCTTTGAGAAACACCCTGGTCTCCGCTGGCACCGCCTGTGATGCAGCGAGGAGGGGGCGGGGGGGATGCAGCGC
>JAFBJT010057109.1:0-10527 GCA_016785325.1 Chascanopsetta lugubris | reverse complement strand
TGGCGGAAAAAGGAAAAAAAAATGTTTGATTGTTTTATGATGTTTTTGGGGATGTTTGGAAGATTGTTGACAAAAAAACCCTGCATGAATGGGTAACTGTGCTTTACAACATGTTGTCACTGGTCTTTGATGAACCCATGAACACAGCTTAAGAGTTTGGATCAAAAGACGCTAATATGGGCTTTAATAAAGAAACGTCATCTATTGCTGATGTTTTGTTTCTATTTAACTGCAGTATGTAAGTTGAATGAAACCATGTCTGTCTTGTGGCAAAAATTACATTAACATACATTTTCCATTATGGCTTTTTTAATTGGAATATTTAAAAAAGACATTCACATCAAAGGCTGTGTGAGGAAATACTGAAATGACAAAAAACAAATTTCACATAGAAAGTTGCCTTTTTGGAAAGAAGCAATGACAATTTCAAGTAGTAGTAGTGGCATATTTTGTATTTTCTATACATATGGTACTATGTACACTTATAAAACACAGGCAATGACCAGTCTGGAGCAACGGAGTGACAATGAACAGACAAGAATCATTTAGACATCGTGTTCTCTGCCATCAAGAGAAAACGTTTCTTTAGTGTCTAAACCTCCATTTCCCTCTCAGAGGCCAAATCAAAGGAATTCTTCCGTATCGATTGTTCAAGCAATATGATGGTTACATGTCAGTGAATGGTGCCCCTTCTGTTATGAGCAAAGTGCTAGACCTACTTCAGACAACTGCACCGCATGTACAGGGTTTCATGTTGCATTGGAAGACAAACAGTTAAAGTCTGCAGCCACAAACACCGGGATGAACTGAGGCTTGTACATGATGGTTGTTTTCCGCTTGTTCCTTAACCAGCACATTTTACTTAACATATAGTATCAGTGCTTCCACTGGTGTTACCATGCCATTTGGGTAGTATTGTTAAAAAGGTATATAATGATCAAAGTCACAACTGGTGTGTTCGTCAAAGCCTAAAGAAAATGCAGACAACTTAAATGGCTCAATTCACAGCTGTTTCTGTTTATGAAAACAAAACAAAAAACTAAAAAAACATCGCAGTACCTTTGGCAAAAACATGTAGAACACAGTACAGAACGTATTTATAGTCATATCTTTTTTTTTTTTGATTTCGGATATCATTTCAACAACATCGATCATGTAGTCACTGACTGAAGGTATTCACCTCATTCAACGCATTCTTTAAAAAATAAAACAGTGCATACCAGACACTATGATATTGAGAACAGTCACAATGATACAGCGGTTAAATTTTCCTAAAACATGATTTTGACAAAAAAACTCACAAATCTGTGATGTGTTGAGATAGTTTGTTGGGAGAGGCCGTAACTGAACGATTGAACCAGAGTCCTGAGCGAGATGAAGTTCCAGTGGATTGAGAGCTGACTGTAAATACACGGGTGTAAACAAATGAACGAAATGTGAATGCAAGTTTCTAGGTATCTTACATCTATGTATTGAATTTCCCTTACTTTGTCTTGAATGAAAAAAGAAAAGAAATAACTATTTGTAACCTGGGAGTTGATGACGAGGCGATACAGACTGGAAAGAGCTGAGGGAAAAGTGCTGGAGGACAAAATAAACAGTCTACAGGCTCAGAAACCCAACGCTGTTCGAATTTTCGTCAACTTCCCTGTCGTCGTCTTCTCTTTCCACCTCACTGCCTCTATGAGCTGCCAAGTTCTTCCTCTTCACTTGTCTGCTGGATGTGCCCCGGGGCCTATGCATGGGCACTAAAAGTTTGAAGCCCGGATGGGCATTGGCAGAGGCTGCACTAAGGGATGATATAAAGGTCTTAAAGGTGCTGGGCATTAGGGAGGGGGAGGAGGAGGAGCACGTGGACGAGGGGCTAACACTCTGGACGGAGGAGTAGCCCGAACTGTGCAGGTCGGTGGTGGAGGACAGGGGTTCTGGCGCTGGAGAAACTTCCTTAACATCCTGTCCCACGTCACAGAAGCTGTCGTCATCGCTGGACAGGGCCCTGCAGTGCTCCAGACTGTCCTCTGCGTCAGTCAGCGGGTGCAGCTTGATGGACATCATTGAAGCTATCAAAGATAAGAGGAGTTCGGTTAATGACCGTGAGTCATTCTGATCAAAGTTAATAGACCGCAATTCGGTCCATGCTGCTCCTGTCATCCAAGCACATTTGTCCATAGTGATTCCTCAGTACAGATAAGATGGAGTCCATGATTCTGGAGAGCAGAACAAGAGCATGCTACACTTTGGGAAAAAAAACAAAAAACAGATTTCTGACAACTTGGATATGTAGATTATTTCAACCAATACGTAAAACAGAAATATTGAAATCAATGGCAGACTCCATCTTTTAGGTCTAAATGTATGTACTAGCTCTAGTGCTGAGCCATGTTTACTCATGCACTCCCAGAATAGTGACTCATGCATGGATTACTTACTACTATCACACACCAATACATCCTCACAGCTCCATACTCACAATCGCCCTCTTTCTCTCCCTCGCTCTCCCCCTCTTGGTCCCCCTCATAGCCCGAACAGGAAGTGTCCAAGCTCCAGTCCATGATGTCGCCGACCAGCGCCTCCTCCTGATTGGACAGCTCTGCCGTTGGCGTGGCCACAAGGCCGGCTCTGTGGGCCTGCATGCTGTCATCGCGTCTCCTGGGGAGCAGGAGTGGACAAGCAGCAGGGTTACAGTGAGTCAGCAGAGCGTCTCACAGATGGCTCGCATAAACACCTTCTGGACAAGACGGCTCACAAGTGTGTTTGTCAATGAGCGCACAGGAGACTCCACACAGATAAGAACAGCTAAATGAGCAGGAGGGGAGGGGATGGGATCACTATTCAGTTGGTGAGTCGTATTACACCGTCTCCTCAAATACAGAGGTTGCATTCACTTCATTGTTTTGTAAAGCTGGGAGCCTGTGATACGATACGATGCGTCTGAAGTTAACAGCATGTGATTGTATTGTGACCAATGTCGTTGTTGACTCTCGTATGTACTGTCGATACAGTTGTGAACGGCGATATCAGGAAATATACTGATCACAACAGCTATTAACACAGCGTATTCTTCAGTTTGGTTTCCATGCTGCGGTTAGCGATAGATGATCAGCTGTAGGCCCAGTGTGGGTTGCTTAGCTGTTGAAATAGAAAATATTTAACCTGACCTTTCAACGAGTTGCGTTAATGTATGAAATGTTGTTTTCATTACCCTAAAACGAGCCCCTTCTATTTAAATCAGGTACGAGTCCTCTCCAAAAAGGTCAGTATGTTTCATCACAATATGTTTTTTCAGTGGTGGATTCGCAGTGGCCCTGTGCCCTTGAAACTCGTGCAGAGCCCTGCGAGTGTCCACTACATGGCTGTATAATCAAACAGAATCATAAAATATTTAATGGCGTCCATAAAATATCCTAGGGACCAACAGTTGTTCTGCATTGTGCAGTATTTGCAGTGTCACAGATGTCCTCCATTGTGCACTTCTGTGCATTCACAGTTACATATTCGATTGTCTCAATACCACACTCTGCTGAAATGCAATTTAAAGGGGATGGTGGTGGTGGTGGTGGTGGTGGTGGGGGCAGACTTACCTCTTGCTGGTGCTGGACGGTGAGGCGAGGAAGGTGTGTATGTCTGCTGGCTGACCAGTCGGGCTGGGAGGCTCCACCTGAGGCTCCACCTCTGGAATCTCCAGGATCTGACACAGCTCTTTAAAGTCCATCACCTTGCGGAGGAGGTGAAATACAATCAGCCACATCCACCGTGCATCACTGATCTGAAACTCACTCAGTTTTCTGACTATCCGGTAGAAAGAAAAGTATTGAAAAGTACATTTTCCCTGCTGATTTGCTGGTAGGCTTCGTCTTCAAACCGCTGCTTCACTCCAGTCAGAGACACGTGTCTGTAATCTTTGGGAACATCTCGACTGAAACTGAAGAGAGGGGGGGGGGGGGGGGGGGGAGGAGAGGGGAAAAAGGGAAAATGAGTGAGTTTGATCCGCTTTACTCGCTGCATATCTGTGATCATCTCCGAGAGGCAAATCTCATTACTTGTCCATTTGAGTATTAGTTTGTCAATACAATGCCCACCTATCAAAGTGACTCACCCCGAGGCACGTCTGTGTGACTCAGGGTGAGTCACTGATGGACACACACACTCCAGATGCCTCCTCCTGTCTTTTACGATTCTGCAGCCCAGTGGTGCTTTGCATTTTCTTTCAGACCATTTAGGTCAGCCGTGTTCTCAGCTTCCAGAAGTCAATGACTCGTCTCATCAATGAGGCTACACGCAAGCATGCTGACATCAGCAACGTCGCCACTCAGTTAACGTCAACTCGTCACGGAGGAAAGTGCAGTGACGTTGTGGCCATGTGAGTCGTGGTGGAGAAAACGCCGAAATGCGCGGTGCATTAAATTGATGATTGCCTTAATGAACTGATAATAATAATAATAATAATAATAATAATACAAAGTAGCCTCAGCATTTCTTTGCGCCCCTGAGTATGACAAAGCCCTAGATGATTCAACCGAGCCGACATCATCGCTGGAGCGGCGTTTGATAATAAATACCAGGTTTATGACGTGCGCTCTGCAAATTGCAGAGGTCGAGTGTTGTATACACGTTTTATGTGATAACAGGTTTTTAACATGCCAATCAAAACAGCTACTATCATTGTGCACTTTATGTAACAAGCAATCGGAGGTTGTAAACATCAATGGCTGCAACACCTTTTCTGATCTTTTGCTAAACTGCTCTAATTCCTTTACCTACTACTGTTCTGAGGTAAACCACCCACATACAGGCGTATGTGACAGCAATCACTGACAGCCTTTTGCAACAATAAGCTAAATGTACCTCTGCATGGGGTTGAATCCCCACCTCAGTTATTAAGTTATATATATCCTCATACAGCAGCTAATGGACCAGTCATTTTCAGCAAACACAGCATGAGCCAATTGCTCCTTAGTGTCCAAACATTGCTTGGCTTAATGTGATGCTGGAAGAAATATGATTTCGTAAGAATAGTTCTGAAAAAAAGGACCAAATTAAAACATAATGTGCTCGTTAGAGCTTATTGTATTTGCTTATTCTGGAAAAATAATATGCAGATGCTACACAAATTGCAAATTTGCAATGGATTTAAAATAAACTCATTTCTGTAATCGATACGAAACGAGTTTATGTCAGGACAAAATGTTAATGCTTGCCCTCCAACGGTCATAGCAACACCAATGTAATTCTCATTCTACCTGATCTAATCAAGGCCGATCACTCGACTTGAAATGAAGCCACTAAAATGGAATAGGTTTGGGTTTTCCATCTGTTGCAGATGTCGACGTGGCCATGTGTGACTGTCTTGACCTGGCAAACTGACATGAGTGTGGAGGATGAAGGAGGCTGGAAAATAAATTGCTTGACAACCAATCGACACAAAACACACGCTGAGAGTGACTTACCACTTAACATAGAGAAGCACAGTAAGCGAGGAGAGGTCTTGCTTCGAGAAGCCTGTGTAGTCGACTAACTGGGCCGGCCAGAGCGGAGCTGCAAGTGAGAGAGGACAGACATCGTACGTCAAAGAGAGGCTAAACTTTGCACTTCAGTAAAGCTGTAAATCCACTTTGTTTTTGCAGGAGGCGTCAGTGTCGAAAGGGTAACCAAATGCATCTTCTGAACCCGGCAGGTTGTATATGTGTGTGTGTGTGTGTGTCAGCCATTGTTAGTACCATAATGATGTATGGCTCGTGTGAGGAGGAGTGTCGCGCAGGCTAGTTTGGCCGGGGGTGGCGTGGCAAGAGCGGAGTAGAGCAGCGACAGCTCACAGATGTAGCTGAAGAGGTGAGTGGTCCTCCTCTCCAGGGGAAGCAGAGACAGGAGCACCTCCCCGTAGTCCAGCAGTGTAGGGGTCTACAGGGAAATGTGTAAAATCGTCATTTATTTGATATTTGTATCATTCTCATATAGTGAATAAAAATAATATATTCTCCAATAGTGAATAAATTCACACATACACACACACACACACACATATATATATATATATATATATATATATATCCTATTGGAAAAGAGGGTTATTTGTTGCACTCACTCTGATCTTTCCTTCCAGAACAGAGACAACCTCTCCCATCATGCGAACCAGGTCCTCATATCTGTAGGTGTTGTCAGTGAGCCACACAGCTTCGCGGATGGTCAGGATTTCTTTGCTCATGTAGCTTTGGTGAAAATACAAGCAAAGAGTGTCATAAAACTTAAATATACTTACATGCATTTATTAAGAAAAAAAAACCCCTATTCACAACATGTATGTGATGAAGTAGATTCTCACCGTGTGCAAACAACCATACAAGCGATGCCTAGCAACTGGAGACGAGCCTTTGGGACGGAGCGGAGAGCCAGGTAGCGGTCCACACAGCCCACAGTCACGTGGAGCGTCACACTGGAGAAATCCTTCATGGTCGTCACCTCCACCAGCCAGTCCACCAGAATGTACCTACAGAGGGAAAGTGTTGAGGAATTCATGAGCATTAAGGTCAATGTTTGGCCTGAGCTCAAATGACAATATAATTTCCAGTTAAAGGCGTTCAATGTGTACGATTTGGGTCATTTGTCACTTCTAAATATATTACAAAACAATTACATACTGACATTTTCATGATTTTAGAATCGCGTAGTTTCTTTTTTTCCCATTACCCCTCTATGGGGGCCGCCATGTTTTTACAGTAGCAAAAGTAGATATAATAAACAGCTTTTGAGTTTTAATGACAATTGAAATCTTCCACAGGTTCTCCTCCACGCTCAGAGGGGTGAGGGTCAGCTGACGGACACAACATGCAACTTCACCTCTAGAGGTCGCCAAATCTTACACACTGCACCTTTGATATTTGAGTCTGTTTGCCTGCGTTAAAGATTATCTACAAGGTGATTTAAGAGGACGGACGGCGCCATGGACAAATCATGACTTCATAACTCCCTGCATGATAAATTACATGTTTTTTTCTTTACTTCCTGGGAGAAGGTTTCATTTCATTCTTGGGAAACATTTGGCAAAGCTGTGCTGGATTTCTGTTCCACCTACTTCTGAGTCATGTCATTAAAAGAAACGCAAGAGGATCAAAACACAGTGAGTCATCACAGCGACTGGTGGGAAACATAAAGCTTTTGACACGATTCAGATTGCGATCATGGGAGAGTTGCTGCTCTTGAATACCTCATTGTGTCTTTAATGCCGCGTCTGAGGATCGCCTGAGAGCAGGGTCGCCATGCCTGGTGAGACGAACTGAAGATCTGAGCCACCAAGTCAGAGCAGGCTTTTGGCTCCAAACCCAGCGGGTTCCCACTGCTGCAGACTTTGGCCAGGCAGAGCTGCAGGGAAAGGGACAAGGCCATCAATAACGATTTCAGAAAATCTTAAAACGGCTCGAGAGCCCATGGAAATACACAATTGAGGTTGAGGACAGAGCCGGACTGTCGCTGTAATTACAGAGCTCGCAACTGTGATGAGTCCGTTTTTGTGTGATTTGCTGATGCAACAAGATTTTCAAGGATAGGGAGGAAATAAATGTCAACAACTGGCAACGGCAACTGCAAAATTGCACTTGGATTAGAACAACGTCTAATCCTGGGTGAATGGAACAGAGGAAAAAAGACTTGGCAGATGAAAAGCCTTCAAAAATAAACATGTCCCCCCTGACAGGAAGGCCATCGCATAACTGTAATCAGTTCCATCCAAAAGTAGAGGTCACAACAAAAATCAGGGAAGGTAGAGACGACTCTTAACATGCAAGAGAATACTTCTGATCCAGTCCTGTTTTAAGGAACTGCCCATAGACTAGAATGAGTTCAGCAACCCACCTGTGCCTCCCAGCATCCTTTCCCTGCATAGTCCCTGAGGGTTCGGATACACTGGAGGTATCGGCCTGGATCTGCCATCTGAAATTCAAATACAAAACACCCATTCGTTTTCTGATCTTCGCGTCATTCCACCTGAAAAAGCTTTTTCTGGGGTGTTCAATAAAAGCAATTATCGGTTCAGCGATGTCTTTCACATTCAATTTTAGAACAAATCTCAAATCTTTGGGGCAAATGTGGCCATGTCGAAGTTTAAAGCGAAGGAATAGCGCAATCAATAAGGTCAATGTTTCCAATAATGTGCCTGAGGTGAATACTAAACAGGAGATTAAGACTCACAGCTGCTCTACGGTTATTTTCCCACAGCAGGTATGAGCTCCGAAGACAGCCAGCCTTCGACGACTCCTCCAGCATAGATATGGCCTCTGAGTGTTTCTCATCCTCCTATAGGGGAAAAATTAGAGAGATTCTGGTGAAGGATGCCACATTTTCAAGTTAACATAATGTTGTGATCCTGTACATTAAACAAAGCAGTCATTTTCATGTTTTTTCAAGTACCAAATAATGGGTCAAGATCCTGGAAAAACAATTCGAGTGCCCACTAAGCCGCAAGAAATCATTTGTCATACTGTTTCAGAGACAAAACACCAGGGATACCAGTTCTGGGAAATCAACAGGGAACCGGAGGCAACGGCTGTGTGTAAAATGAAAACTGAAGAAACACTGAGTAGATCACTGCTGCTAATGACGAGTCAGACAGGACCGTGTGATAGGGGCTCTAATCTCTCATTAAGGGCGGACTGAAACTGGGTGACCACACCCACACAACGGGTCTCAGTCTCACTCTAATGCTTACTTCAAACAGCTGCAAAACTCTGGCCAAGCAGTGCAACAAGGGTCCTCTCTTCTCCTGTGGACACAAGACAAAATACATCAGACATGGAAATATTTCAACATGGATATTAAAAACGCTTTCCTCATGTGAAACATCTGTGATTAGAACAGTCGCTTCAGAGAAATGGTTAGAGCTAAGTGCGCTGAATTCATTTCTACGAATTTAGGTCACTGCACTTTTTTTTTGCTGACAACGTCATAACGTGAAGAATGAGCTTTGATAACAAACTGCATTGATAGGTCAAAGGGAGGTAGGTATTGGCCAGAGGAGTGATTTTTTTAAACAAAACAAAACAAAAAAAAATCAATATATGGACCCAGTCACAAAATACTCCCTCTTAATCATCTTTAATGAGCTGCCAGGAGTGTGTGGTGGTGTGTTTAGCTGTAGTGACGTTGCTCTTCGTCTGTATTTTCACACAATCTTATCGTTTTGCTTTCTTCGTCTATCCACGGCGAAACCTACCATGTTGGTGTCGCACTCCGCCTTGAGACGGTCGAACACCACGGCCTTACAGCAGCTGCCGGTGGGCGACCACGGTGGACGGATGAACACCCAGATGAAGGGGTCTGCGGTGGGGGGGCGCAGGCTCTCCGCCAGGCTGAAGAAGAGCGAGGCCTTGCGACCACACACATCTGCTCGGCCCTCGTCGCTCAACAGCGCTGGTGGACGGAGAGAGGGGCACAGGTGAGGCGTCGGGATGACGTCGAGTCTTCAGCGACGTTTTACGTCTGCAGTACAATCTTGATATACCAGCAGGTTGTGTTTTACTCACGTCCTTCATTGTACAAATACGCAATGCCTAATTTTACAGCAGCTTCAAAATTCCCTTTCTCTGCAGCCCTGCAAAGACATGGAAAAAAATATCACACGTAAATAAACCAGCTCTACGGAAACCAATCCAATACGTTTGATTCCTTTCAATTGCCTGTACCTTTCAAAGAGCCAGAGGGTATGAGGGGACGGCCACGTGTCCCTGAAACTGACCCTGGCCCAAACACTGGAGTGGTTGTCAACAATGTCCCGCAGCTGGGAGTGAACCTGGAGCAGCAGAAGACAATTTACACTTAAACAACAACAATAACAGGAACCATTCAATCAAGTGGTCACAAGCTGTTGAGCCGGGAACGATGCGAGATGGCAGGACACGTCCAGTCAGTGAGGTGTGTGTGTGTGTGTGTGTGTGTGTGTAGGAGTGTGTGCAGTGTGTTTACTCACAGCTCTGACTGACAGCAGGTCCTCAGCTGAGAGGCACTGGAGCACACACAGGACCACCTCCTCGGGCAGAGACAGCAGGGTCAGGCCTGGGGTTCTCTTACGGACCCGCTTCCGTGACGGAACCGAGTAGCATTTGGAACAGTGGCAGTGGACTGAGGAGAGAGGAAACAGACATTTTTTTTTTTAAGTTAGGTACAGTGACAGGGAGGTCTGGTGTGTACACACATGCACATACAAAAATCACCCCACAGCCTTTGGCGGGTGGGTGTCAGGGCCGACAAACTCATTCCCACATTAATGCCAAACAAACAGTTCATTTACAGCAGGCCAGGCCACATGGGGGGGTGATTATGGCTCCACATTCTAGACCACTGTAAGTGGTCTACACAAATCCGGTGATTAGATGCAAAAAAATAAAAAAAATAAAAAAATAAAAAATATATATATATAGTAAAGCAGGGATGGGTGAGAGGTTCCAGATAATATAAACAAGCATATAACATCGAATGGTATATTTATGTGAGCGCTCAATGGCTTTCTAATGTAAGTGAGCTGAGCATCTGACAGGGAGA
>JAFBJT010057099.1:128797-161575 GCA_016785325.1 Chascanopsetta lugubris | reverse complement strand
GGGGGGGGGGGGGGGGGGGGGGGGGGGGGGGGGGGGGGGGGGGGGGGGGGGGGGGGGGGAGTGAGTGTGTGAAAGCCTGTTAGGCTGTCAAGAGAGTGAGCGCTCATAAAAGAAAAAAAAAGTTTTTAAAAAATGGAAGCAACAGGAAGTGACACGTTTGACTCACGCAAACATCACCCTGAGCTCCAGCGACACCTGCTGGTCTCTGAGAACGGAGCAGTCCTGGTCCAGTGACAGGGGCTGCTGCTGCTGAGAGAGCAGGGGGGTCACAGGGGTCAGAGGCACAGCAGGGATGAAATGAGTCTCTCTCTCTCTCTCTCTCTCTCTCTCTCTCTCTCTCTCGAACGAACAGAGCAGAGCCAGCGCCCACATCCACAACCTCAGGTCGAAGAGGGAACGTCGACTGAGTGTAACCTTTGCTCTCTCGCTCTCTCTCTCTCTCTCTCTCTCTCTCTCTCTCTCTCTCTCTCACCTTGTCCTTCCCGTGAAGGTAGATGATGACATCCTTCAGGGGGAAGCCTCTCTTCTCACACAGGCTGGCCAGCATCTCTTTGATGGGTTGGCCCACGCGCGTGGGGGCCAGCGAGGCGCTGCCGTCAGGCAGGTAGACGCAGCAGTAGCCCCCCTCCACCTCCAGCCGACTCCCGCCCCCCTGCTCTACGGAGCGCAGGCCTGATTTGCCGTTCTACATCACAGATGGAGGAGCGGCAGAATGACTCATGAGTGTAATAATATATTAGAGCGGGTCACCTCATTGGCAGGTTTCCTTCCACACACGCACGCACAGTCACGTGCGCCTCGTCTCTACGGTCGATTTGAGATGATATTCAAAACCGCGCTGTCGCGTGGATCGATCGTCACCACCGCAGATCATATTGTAGTGACACAATGTCACCACCAGGCTGTCGTCTCGTTTAGCTACTCGGTGGCAACTGCTATTTTTAAGCAATAACATGTATTAGTGATATGCTTTGTGTTAAGGTGCAGTGTGTAAGATGTTGGTTAGTTTTGTCACTTCTATTTGCAGAAAAAAATATTACAAAACGGGGACATACAGACATTTTCATAATCATCAAAATGTATTTTTGCTCCCGTTACCCTGAAATGAGCCATTTCATCTATATTTACATGAGGGGGCCGCCATGTTTTTACACTGGCCCAGAGTGGACATACCAAATGATCTCGTGAGTTGAATGGACAGCTGAAGTCTACCATAGGTTCTCCTGCATGTTCAGAGGGGTGGGGTGACGGATGCAACATGCAACTTCCCCTCTAGATGTCACCATCTCTTACAGACTGCACCTTTAACTTCCCTTCATATTATAGCTCATTCCTCCAGCTCAGTAATTGCCCACGCACTGACCTCCATGTGCCTGCAGAGGGAGCCAAGCTCCACGCTGCTGGTGGATTTGAATGCCAGATAGGCCTCTTTCGAGAGGCCTTCACCCTGACCTTTAGATACATCTGTGAGGAATCGATGGGGAGAGGAAGGGAGAAGATAGCATGGCGGTAAATGTAGCATAAAGGATATCAAATGAAGGAACAAACAGAAACACAGGCTCCATCATTTGACAGGAACCGTACCTCCCCAGGATCCTCTTTTCTGTTTCTCCGAAACGCCCTTACCGCCCGGTAAGCTGATTGAGTCGGACTTCCTGTTCTGTTCGAGACACGAGGGCTTTGAGTGAAATCGAACCAGAGTGACCACACACACACACACACACACACACACAGTTCCGTTTCCTCCTTACCTTCGTGTCCCAGAACGAGGGGCTCCTGTTGGCCACATCTTCCCAGGATCCCATGCGCGGCGCCTCACTGCAGAGCCGAGGGAGGTGTTTTCCCTCCACACTGGCCAAGGTGCAGCTCTGGTACAGAGGCGAGCGCACGAAGCGCCTGTAGCTGTCCATCTTCATCAGCTTGAAGATCTGACGGAGCGGGGACAAGCGGGCGTCAGTGGATCTGCGTGACGGAGCCGAGGCGGCAGCACCCACTCTCAAACACACCTGAGCTTGGGCCTTGTCAAACATGGCGGGTGTGGGCTGCTCCAGGTCCTTCTCCTCCGTCTTGGCGGTGTCATCGATGTTGACCGAGTACGGGGCGTTGCTGGACAGGTAGCAGTTGTAGATGGAGCGAGCCACCGTTCTCAGCTGGAGGAGCGAAAGGCCGAGTCAACGACATTCTATCAAAGCATCAACGAGGATCAACCCCAGCGAGAGTGACTCCGCATCGCTTTGGAATTCACCCGACATAAGGTTTATTGACATTTTGTGTGATGTACTTCCCGCACCAAGAGCAAGATCACCAAAAAAATACGTTTGAAAGTTTCCCAGTCGATAGTTGTAATTGACATTTACTAAAATCAGAAGTGGCTTCCTCATTGCATCACTGATGAACAGGAAGTGCATGTGCGGTTGTAAGGCCTGTCAACCTACTTCGAAAAATGATGAAGGCCACCCCAGACATTCTCATTGCACTGGCTGCATCTACAAATAGATATTATGTAAACCCATGGGCTTGTGTTGACCACAGACCGTATTTTAAGAACCAGAAGTGAGAGCATGCCAACTTCTCAACTCAATGATGTAGGAAAGTGGCACTTCCATAGGAAGAGGATAAAGATACTTCTCAATTGAAATGGCAAACACGAGTAAATAGGACAACATGAGTGACTGGCAGGTGAGTTCATTCATCATATGAGGAGGGAGAATGTTGTGAATGTACCTCGTCCACACTGGTGGCTGATATCTTCCTGAACCTTTCACAGGCTTGCCAGAATAAGATGTTTTCTGCACTAACCTCAGACGTCAGGAAGGCCTGTGGAGAAGCACACACACACACACACACACACACATACACAATCAGCACACACCTGAGGGGGTGTTGGAAGACAATCACAGAACCTGTAGACTTTAGTTTTGGCTCGACTCACTGTGAAGTAACCGACACCGACGGGATCCTCCAGGAGCTTCTCGAAGGACACGGCCCAGCTCAGCACGCCGTCGGCGGGGCCGGCCTCTCCGCCCGGAGTCCCAGGGAGACTGGAGCTGCTGCCTCCGCAGCCCCGTGCAGACATGTTCAGCTCTGCAGCTCATCCAGACACAAACACACCCAGTGATCGGCACAGGGAAACATGACCAAGAATGAGACTCAATCAGATATTTGCATCGTCGTGCACCGACATGTTGGGATTGTGGAAATGTGACGTGTGCAGGGTTGTCGGCGTGCACGTCGATTGTTCGCGCTTACCTCCGTCTGACACCGCCTGACTCTGAGGAGAGAGAGAGAGAGAGAGAGAGAGAGAGAGAGAGAGAGAGAGAGAGAGAGAGAGAGAGAGAGAGAGAGAGAGAGAGAGAGCGAGAACAACAGTTTAACCACATCTGTTCTAACATCTGGATGAGACACGTGTGAGGTCACCAGGGATGAGCCGTCTGTGGCGGAACTGTTTGAATCCATAGAGTTCCTCAGAAACCACGAGCACAGCCAATGTAAGCCCACGCAAGAACTTTACTGGTTGATCCAACACCTGACAACAGGTCAGTCACATGTATTCAAGGCTCACAGGGCGACATGCAGGAGGAGAAATTCATGGGTTTTTTTTGTCCTTGCCGAAGTACGTGTAGTGTAGCGCAACCAGCCTGGGCTGTTCGCACAGGAAGTGGTTGAGACACAGAGGAGAAGAACTCATTCAGCTTTCACAGCACATTCAATCCCATCCTGTGACGGTTTCTGTTTCAGTTCAAGTGTTTTCACAGTTTTGAAGTGAAATCTGTTAAAAAAAAAAAAAATTCTTTCCATGGACGAAAAACACATTACTGATGAGATGATGGAGGAGATAGAAACACTTCTCGGACGTGCATGGGGATGTATTTCTGAGAAGAATATCTGCAAGTTAATGAAATCTGTTTGAAGTGCGTGTGTGTGTGTGTGTGTGTTCATGTGGTTGTGCATAATGTACCTTTTCCTGTTTCCACTAAAAAGACTGACCTTGTCCTACGATGTGATGTGATGATGTATATTGTGATTTGGTTAAAGTTCATGGGTTCATGCGCCTCCTCGAGCCCACAGATCTGACGTCTCATTTAGGACTTTTAAGAATCATTCTGGACTTAAGGTAAATAGATCTCAGATCATTAGACGTGTTAGGGTTCAGTGAACCCTGCTCACCAGTCCACTGCATCGGCTGAGGACCAGAGGTGACCAGGCCTCCTGGTCACCTCTGGTCCTCAGACAAACTCTGACAAAAACTCTGACAAACTCGACAATGCTCGCTTCATTTCATTCTTTTTAAAAAAAAATTCATGTACTTCCTCCTAGATCTAATCTCATCATCAATTTCAGCCATTTACTATTTTGATCTTCTCTCATTTTTGCACCTTTTTTTTCATCCTTGACATTTTTATCACATGTACTTCTGTTGTACGGCTTCAACAGGTTTAACTGTTACTTCTTTGTTCCCCAAGCTGATATGTTGCCCCACTATGGTTTTACAGGAGCCCAGAATGGACAAAGTAGAAGCCCGTTGAATTTAAAGGCTACTCCTGAGATAAGCTGAGCTGCAACATTCAACTTCACCTCTAGTTGTCACAGAATCCTACACATTGTACCTTTGGCTCTGTCAGATAAACATGCCAGTTATGCTCATACACTTTTTTTTTAAATTTTTTATTTGTCATCACATCTGTCTCTTTGTCAGCGACCTGTCATTAAGTGTGAGTCACAGTTTTCACAGAAAATACTTTTTTTTCAAGTCTCTTGTCTGAAATATGTCTGAAATACTTCCTTGTGTACAACACAAGGAAGTGCTGAGTCATGCGGAGATAAATACTTGTTGGGCTGTGGGTATGAAAAACGTTATTCTGGTTAGAAATGACAACGTGAAACTAGTTTTAGTCCTGTAACTCTTTAGAGTTGACCAAGGCCCACGTTCTGTATTGGCACAACGAAATGGCACGCAGCCACAATATCTATTCTCATTAAACATATTGGCAGTGATGACAATCATGTTTACATATTAAAGCATGAACATGGCAGCTGATGGCAAAAGGGCACAAAAACCTCCCCCCCCCCCCCCAACCAGCAGGTCAGTTTCCAGCTGCCCTTGAGCAAGACACAAACGCCTCAAAAAAGGCCCATGAATGCTGGGACAACAGTGCTACACAAGACAAACCCTGTGGTCCACAAAGTGATTTGTGTCGTCTTCAAAACCCCAAATAAACACTTTGAGACTGGTTCAATAAGTTCATGGCCTGATCCAGAAACAAGGAGTGCAACTCCAACTCCTGTGACGGCTCTTTGTAAAGAAAGAAAAAACAAAAAAAATCATCAAGTGAGAGAGGAAACCAAAGCCTGGACAAGAGAGGAGCCAGATCTGTGATCCGGAAAAGTAGTGACCTCAAGGAGATCAAAGACACGGTCAGCACACCTAATGACGACTCCCCTTGATGCCATCAAAGACGACCCCACGGTCAGGACGTCCAAATCCTGAGACCGTCAGACAACATGTGACCCTCTGCTCAGGGACCAGCAACACTTGGACCATGGACTAACAAAATACATTGAGGTTAAAGGAGAATATGTCAAACAAAGTTTCTCCCGTATCATTTCCTGTGTGAGGTGCGACCCCAGTACATTCATCCCATTTCACGAAGGAGCTCCCTGAGGACTCCCTCAGTGTGAGATATGCAAAGCCAAGTGTGGGAGAAACCATCACGGCGAACATCTCTGAAGCTCACGTAACCTCGTGTAACACCCGTGTTTCCCCCACTCCCACAGAAAGACCTCCGTCACACCTTGAGGCAACGCGAGACCATTTCCAGAGACACTGGGTCTCACACAGAGAGCGCCAGTCGACCGGAGCCAACTCTGCCTGCGCATGACGGCGTAGCAGACCTGCAAGACTCGGACGGGCCCCGTCTGTTGTCCGCCACATGGTGCAGCTGCTGCTGGTGAGTAGATAATTAAACATATACGCCAACACGAGACAACAGCACCAAACAGTCGGTCATTGTGTCCGTTAGAGTGGCATTGAGAGAGCAGCACATTACGAGAACTCGGGATTCATTCGTCTCCAACATCCAGCAGATGAGAGTTGCTAAAACCGCCATTCGCACGTCATGAACGGACCGAACGAACGAACTGACCACGATGTCCAGGAGGAGCATCTCCAGAACCAAAGCCTCAGCTCACCATGTGGCCCCCAGCAATCCCCAGAGCGTTGCAGTTCTTCGCCATGACGGCCCAAACTCCTCTGCAATGTGCACACTGTGACAGAAGTGCTCCACCCAAACATGATGCGCACTCTTCACACTCACACACACACACACACACACACACACACACACACACACACACACACACACCACACACACACACACACACACACACACACACACACACACACACACACACACACACACACACACACACACACACACACACACACACACACACCATCTTAGGCATCCTGTCACTTCCTGCCCGGAAGGGAAGTCCTGCCATAGCAACAAGCCACAAAAGAGGAAGTATGGTTACCCTGATCAAACCGTCTTCTGCCGTGTGTCTTGAGAAACTCTGATGTGCGAACACCGACATGACGCATGCTTCGGATGCACAGTCATTGGAAGAGTCACTCTGCGCAACTTTAAACTTTCAAACAGTGCCGGCTGATAAACACCTAGTTCTGTGTCTGAAACAAACAGGCATGTTACAGAACAAAGTGTCCGTTTGCTTGGAATTCGCTGAGATTATCCTCATGTGATGGAACAGTTGGATGGAAAATCAGAACTCATAGTATCAGTGTTCGTCCAACTGAACTAAAACTCTGCAAATGTTCAAGGAGATTCAACTTGACAAATGATAGTCATCGTTACTGCGGAGCCATAGTGCTTAGATCTGCAGTGAATAGGATTTAGGGACATCTAGTGGCTACACGTTGCATTCAAGTACCCCTCATCTCAAGCTTCCCTTCCCAGCATGCAACAGATCCGACAATATGTTTCAATTATAATTTAAGGTCAAAAAGGTCTTTGAGTGCGTCTAAACTGGGCCACTGAGCAAATGTGCAACATGGTGGAGCCCGGCTGGTTTCAATACGATAATGTAAGTCCAAATACAACACTTCATACAAACACTGCTTAGTAGAATCTCCCCTCCCCAGTTAGCTCGTGTGAACATGATTGTCGTACCTCGTTATTTAAAATGGTGCCTCCAGCTTTGGTATATTTGTCATACTTCTTGTTTTGGATCTTTGCCGCTGCCTTGGCGAGGCGGCAGAATCTGCGGTAAAGTCGTCCGATGGTGACCATTGTCAGGAGAGCAGGTCCACCACAGCCAGTGAGGTCCAGAGTGGAGAGCCAGGTGGAAGCTCTCGCTCAGATCAGAGTTAAAGCACCTTACCTGAGTGTCGTCAGTGCAGAGGCCCGTCACCTGCCGACGAGCAGCCAGGTGGAGCTGCAGCCTGCAATTAAAGGTGCACTTTCTTCTTTTTTCATGTCTGGAGACGTTGGTGAGAGCGGCCTCACGGCTGCGCTGTTCTCTGACCAGGCCCATCAGCCTCCCTGCCTGGGAACCAGCACTGTCATTATGCAAATGTCAGTGTGGTCAGGACATGATTGTAAAAGCCAATGAAGGAGAATGTTGTCAGCTTCTGAAGTGTGCAAATGCATGAAAACAAAGCAGTTTGTTCAAGTATTATTAATTATTTATTATTGTTATTGAATAAGAGAATCAGGGAAATGCAGTGCTGCAGTGTTGAAGTGTTAAAACCAGACTGAAATTATTAACAGGGAGAAAGATAAATGTAATCGTACATGGGGTGACTTAAATCCTGTGGTAGATATCATTTTTATTTTATTTTCCATCCATTATTATAATTGATCATAAATTGAGCCTATTGTGTGACACAGCCGACAAATTGTTATTGTTCCTATTTTTAAAAAAATCTGAACACATAATTTTGTGCATATCTAAAATAATAAATAATATGTTCAGAATGAAAGCATATTTAAACAAGGATAGCAAGAGGAACAAGGATGGCTGATCAGCAGCACCCTCTACTGGCCATTCTGTGAACACACATTGCATTTGAAGGCCTTGCTTCCAATGTTTCAAACCCTATGTGTGATGATTAAAAGGTCCAGAGTGTCGGATTCAAGTGAAATTATTATTATTATTATTATTATAAGTATTTGAGCTGAACACAAAACAATTACACTGAGGTAAAAATCTAAAAATGTATTTTATTACGTATGAATGAGCTCTTCGAATTGATCAGGACATCTGTCCACAGATGTTTTTACTGAAGGCCAGCATGGACACAACAAACGCCTTGTGAGTTTTGATGGTCAGTGACGGCCTCTGTTCATCTTTTGTCCTTTGGATGGAAACACCATCATTAGATGCAGTGTGTACGATTTGGTGACATCTAGTGGTGAAGTTGCGTGTTGTATCCATCACCTCACCCTCACCCTTCTGAACATGCAGGAGAACCTATGGTAGACTTCAGTCGTCATTAAAACTCAAAAGATGTTTAGTATGTCCACTGTGGGCTACTGTAAAAACATGGCGGCCCCGGGAGAGGGGACCTGCTCCTCATGTAAATATGCATTAATGGGCTCATTTTAATGAGGTTGTATACATATTTAAAAAACTACCACTCTCCACAAATGGAGTCATAATGTGCCCGACAAGACACTGACAAGCTGCCATTGTGTTGCATTTGTCATCAAAGTGTGTTCAGGACATGGATGTGTTAGAAATGAGACGGTGTCTGAGGCAGAGCCCTGTGTTTCCCTCTGAGGTCTGCTCATGAGCACATGAAGCACAAAGAGTCACACATCTGTGTTTGTGCAGCTCATAAACCAGACGCACTCCGATACAAAAACAAAAAAAACTGATACGTTGTGAATGTTTAACTTTTTACCAGGAAGTTGATCAACCTCAAAAAAGGATTCCCTGATTCCCATCACCCTGTGTATGTATAGTTTGTGTTTTGTCCTGTTGCCACTTGGTTTCGTCATGTCTCCATGCAAACTTACCAGCACTTCCATGTCCTCCTCTTCCTGAGCGATTCTCTGTTCTAGTGTTTTCCCTTTTGAGTGCTTTGAGTTCGTTTCTGAGTTTTGCTTTATAGTCTTAGTTTAGTGAATCTGTTTTCTTGTTTTGTAATCTTAGGTGTCATTGTCAGTATTTTTTTCCAAGCCATGTCTCCTTTTGTTGAATACATATTTTTATTTAAACTTTCCAAGACTTCCTTCTATCCATTTCTTTGGATTCCATCTTGATTCCAGACAGTGCCCCCGACAGCAATGGCGTCATCCCGTTGATCTGTGAGGGTTCAGCTCTGGTCTTCATCGTCACCATGGGTCTGCTGATGATGTACAAGTTGAAAAGAGACAATGTTGAGAGTCCGGCTCTGGCTGTGAGTGTGGTGGGCCTCGCAGATTAAAAAATTAAATGTAGGTTTAAAGGGGCTATATCTGTTTTTTTTATTCAAATATCAATGTTTACAATCTTGGCATTACACTAAATATGTCACTGCTCCACCATCAGGGTGAGTTGTGAGCCACTATAACCTCTGCAGGTGTGGCTGAGCTTTGTACATCACCATCATCACCATCGTCTTTGTGTCTCTACAGCCAAACACAAACAGAGGAGGGAGCAGAGGGCCCAGGGTGTGAACAGTGGAGGTCCACTTCCACCCCGTCACTGAGACCAACTGTGTTTATGTGTGCGAGTGATCAGGTGTGGTCACGGTTTATGTGGCGGCCCGTTTGCTGAGCGCAGAGGATCCACTGTGTAAAGTGCACATAAGCCACGCCCACCGACCAGCAATCCTGTCCAGTTGAGGAAAAGAGATTGGAAATGTTTTAATCCAGATACAGCACAGACTTGCTCCACCTAATCCCGCTGAATGCTCCACTCACAGGTGTGTGTGTGTGTGTGTGTGCGCGCGGACACAAACAGAAAATAGAATTAATTTAAATTCGATATTTCATTTTCCACTGATGATGATTAAAAAAAAAAACTTGCCGAATCTTGACATCTAGTGGCTACACATTGCATTCAAGTACCCCTCATCTCAAGCTTCCCTTCCCAGCATGCAACAGATCCGACAATATGTTTCAATTATAATTTAAGGTCAAAAAGGTCTTTGAGTGCGTCTAAACTGGGCCACTGAGCAAATGTGCGACATGGTGGAGCCCGGCTCCTGGTTTCAATACGATAATGTAGTTTACAAGGGCTCATTGTCAAGGTCCAAATACAACACTTCATACATGCAGTTGATTTCTTGGGAGTAATTTTAGATTCCATTTCAACCAAGAGATAAAAAAGAATCATCTATATTCCGAAGTAAACGTGTAACAATGTTCTACATACGTTACATTCATACACATTTTACCAAACAGTGCGCAGTAGACTCTCCCTGCCCTTAATGTATCCTGAGAGAAAACCATCGTCGTACCTCCTTATATGAAATGGAAGGAGAGCAGGTCCACCACAGCCAGTGAGGTCCAGAGTGGAGAGCCAGGTGGCAGGTCTCGCTCAGATCAGAGTTAAAGCACCTTACCTGAGTGTCGTCAGTGCAGAGGCCCGTCACCTGCCGACGAGCAGCCAGGTGGAGCTGCAGCCTGCAATTAAAGGTGCACTTTCTTCTTTTTTCGTCTCTGGAGACGTTGGTGAGAGCGGCCTCACAGCTGCGCTGTTCTCTGACCAGGCCCATCAGTCTCCCTGCCTGGGAACCAGCACTGTCATTATGCAAATGTCAGTGTGGTCAGGACATGATTGTAAAAGCCAATGAAGGAGAATGTTGTCAGCTTCTGAACTGGACATGTTGCACCCGTGTTGACATGTTGGGAGAAGTTTCAGAGGTGTTTCCACTTAGCTTAGCGTTACCTGAACGAGGAGAGCACCACTAGCCCCCAGGGAACACTGGACAGCAGCAGAGGCTGTAAAGTCACCTTCAAAATAAAAGCACTTCCTGTTTCACCGGTTAGTTCTTCCCATTTTGTGAACGTCATTTTTGAGGAGCGGCAAGATAACAAGTATGTAAAAAAATGTATGTAACTCAACACCATACTGTGAACGCATGGAACGTCAACTTCCTGTCAGAACTCCTAACTTTATATTCACTCTCATACCTGAAGAGGAAACATTGAAGTGCTACTTTCAACACTTCACATACACATGCAAGAAAACAAGGCTTAGTATTTCTAATGAATAAACAAAATAAATAAACTAAAACAAGATCAAATGTATGCATATTAGACCGACCCAACTGAATCATAAAATTAGAAGCATCAGGGAAATGCAACGGTTGCAGTGTGGACGTGTTAAAAACAGACTTAAATGATACATAAAGAGAGCGATGGGGTCATTGAAATCCTGTGGTAGATTAAGAAAAGGGCTGAGATACACAGTTGTTATTGTTAGTGGTTTTGCATTAAATAATCTGAACACATTAGGTTTATTTTGAACATAAAGAAAATCAACAATACTTCAGGAAAAGCAGGGCGGCTGATCAGCAGCACCCTCTACTGGCCACTCTGTGAACACACGACACAGGCTTCAGTATTTCAACCCGGCGTGTGAGAATTAAAATGTCCAGTGTGTAAGATTAGAGGTTTTAATGACATGTGAAGGCCTCTCTCCATCTTTTATTCTTCCTATGGAAACACCTGTGTGTTCCAGCTGATAATATCCCGACTGTCGCCAACACATGTACACAACTGTGGTATTGTTTGTGCCTCTATGAACATATTTGCATTCACATCAGTATTTATGATTAACTTCGCCCACAAAGACTCGTCAGTCATAGGCAAAGCAGAGCAGGACAAGACACCAACACAGGTAAATATATTTATATTTGAGTTCATCTGGTGATTTAGAATATTTCACAAAGAAAGAGTTCAACTTTGAATTTACTTTTACTCTTTGTTAAAGTTATTTTGAGACATTTGTCACATTCTGTTCCTAAACTCATTCTTATTCCCAACACAGAATCATTATGAGAGAGGCTTGTCAGTACATTCTCCTGAGTCAGCTCTTTATAGGTAGGGTTTGTGTGTGTGTGTGTGTGTGTGTGTGTGTGTGTGTGTGTGTGTGTGTGTGTGTGTGTGTGTGTGTGTGTGTGTGTGTGTGTGTGTGTGTGTCTTTACACTAACTTGTACTGTACTCTTTTAGTTGCTGTTGGCTCAGCCTGTGTCTCTGTCCAGTGTCTGAAATGTAGCATCTCTAAAGTGAATCAACAAGGTAAACCTCTTTACATTCTCTGTATCTGAGAGTCTTATGTAGCAGCTTGTGTTATTTAAACCAAATATCTGTTCATACAAATGGAAAATGTCTCAAATGTCATTTCCTCTATGTCTGTAGATTTCTGTCCGAGCTGCGCAAGAACCACCTACATTAGTGGTTGGTGCCTTCCTTCCTTTTTCTATTGGTTTATTTATGCATTTATATTTACAGTGGGTATATTCACTGGAGTGAGATACAGAATGAGATATAGAATGAGGTTGTATACATATTTAAAAACCTACCACTCTCCACAAATGGAGTCATAATGTGCCCGACAAGACACTAACAAGCTGCCATTGTGTTGCATTTGTCATCAAAGTGTGTTCAGGACATGGATGTGTTAGAAATGAGACGGTGTCTGAGGCAGAGCCCTATGTTTCCCTCTGAGGTCTGCTCATGAGCACATGAAGCACAAAGAGTCACACATCTGTGTTTGTACAGCTCATAAACCAGACGCACTAATAACATCCCATAACTCTGATGCCCTTTCATTCTAATGCATTTTGTGTGTGTGTGTGTGTGTGTGTGTGTGTACAACACAGAAACAGAAAACAGATAAGTTAGCAAATATATTAATAATAAGCAAATATTTAACTTTTTACCTGGAAGTTGATAAACCTAAAAAATAAAATTAAAATAAAGTATTCCCTGACTTACATATTTCTTATTCTCCAAGTTTGCTTCTGGTAAAAGGACTTGAGCAGCGGTGTCAAATATATGGCCCGCGGGCCAAAATCCAACCTCCCGGAGGGTCCAATCCGGCCACTGTAAAAAATAAAAATAAAAAAAATAAAAAAGAGAAAATAAACTGAACTCACATCCATTTGATAAAATGTTTGAATGTTTCCCAGGAAAGAAAATCTTAATATCTTAAAAATGAACTCAACTAGAACCTGGGGGTGTGATGGATGTATTTTGAATGTTGACTCAACTCATTTCTCTCCATTCTTTACGACTCTCTCCATATATACTGCACACAGCTCTAGCGTATGCAAATCTTCCACCGAACTGCAAAAGAGGTAACATGCAACACTACAAAGAGAGAGAGAGAGAGAGATGTGGGGGGGGGGGGGGGGAAAGGAGGGGGGGGGGGGGGGGGGGGGGGGGGGGGAGAAAGGAAGAGACCTCTGAGTGATGCTTTATTCTTCAGACTTCCAGGTTTCCATCAACAGCACTGGGTCTGAGGTGTCCGAGGGTACCGACATCACCCTGACCTGCGGCCATGAGCTCGACCAGGCTTTGGTCGTGACGTTGGGGTGGAAGAAGGACGGAGAGGAGCTGCAGGGGAGGAACCAGAGTGAGCTGTTCCTGGAGAACGCGTTTTCACCCCAGTCAGGGGAGTACGTCTGCTATGTGAACAGCTCGTGTGGTAGATACCGGTCCTCGCCACACCGTGTCAAAGTGCGCAGTGAGTCCACGTCTCCCTGTATGTGTGTGTGTGTGTGTGTGTGTGTTTCTGCCTCTGTAACTCTCTTCCATTCCTCATCCAGACGACAGAATCTTCCTCCTGTTGATCTGTGGGGTTTCAGCTCTGGTCTTCATCGTCACCATGAGCCTGCTGATGATGTACAAGGTGAAAAGAGACAATGGTGAGAGACGGGCTCATAGATTAAAGAATGAAATTTGAGTTTGTATATAGTTTTTGTTTTGTGTGTTTTGTTTTCGAGTGTTTACCACCTTGGCATTACACCGAATAGGTTACTGCTCCACCATAACCCCCGCAGCTGTGGCTTAGCTTTGAATATCATCATCATCATCATCATCATCATCATCACTACCATTATTTGCTCATAATGAGTTTGAGAAATCATCAGATTACAAAACATATTTCGCTTTTTCACAACTCTTTTATAGAAATAAGTCAAATTTAACTAAATGAAAGCGTCAGGAGATTAAAGGAATATTCTAACATTGGGAGAAAAGACTCCTCTTCATAGAGCAACATGATAATCCGCTGCCACTCTCATGCATAGACATGAGGGCGGGGCCACAGGTCAGTTAGCTCAGATGTCGCTGCTCCCGCTCAAGAAACAGTAATAATCCATAATCCCTGTGAACTCAGATCATATGTGAAACTCGGATGATGCCCGTGGGCTGAGCAGTGTGTGATTATCAGCTGTGATGCTGCTCTTTGTGTCTCTGCAGCCAAACACAGACAGAGGATGGAGCAGAGGGCCCTGGATGTGAACAGAAGAGGTCCACTTCCACTCCACCCCGTGGTCCGAAACCTCCCCAATCATAATGAGTCGGTCGCGTTCCACAATCTGTAATCAATGTATTTTCATCTGCAAAATAAATCCTCCATCATCCCCGTCACTGAGACCAACTGTGTTTATGTGTGCGAGTGATCAGGTGTGGTGACGGTTTATGTGGCGGCCCGTTTGCTGAGCGCAGACGATCCACTGTGTAAAGTGCACACAAGCCACGCCCACTGACCAGCAATCCTGTCCAGTTAAGGAAAAGAGCTTGGAAATGTTTTAATCCAGACAGCACAGACTTGCTCCACCTAATCCCGCTGAATGCTCCACTCACAGGAGCCCACACGACAGCGAGCAGCTTTGCCACGGCTTGCCTGTAATGGATATATGGGCTGATAATGCTTCTCCACAAATCGCATGTGAGGATTTGAACGTTGATTTATGAAGACAGAAATGCAAAGTTGCCCCCCCCGCCCCGATATAATCCTCCGGAGGGCCGTGCGTTCAATAGCTCGGCCTTCACACCCGTCGTCTCCGCTTTCCTCCCCTCGGCCTCCGCCTGACCGACGAGTGTGAAATCTGGCTCCCTCTCTCCCCGAGATGTTTGCAGAGAGGGAGCCGAGATGGAGTGTTTGTGCGGTTTCCTCCCCGTAGCAGGTGGCAAAGGGATAATCCAGGTAAAGCCAGTGCAAAGTTGAGATGGAGGGTTGGACAGAGGAAGGCAGAGGGGGAGGGGAGGGGGAGGGGAGGGGAGGGTGGGGTAGATGGAGAGGTCCTTGCATGAACAGGGCTAATTCTGGCCTCCTAATCCCAGACCCATCCACCCTCCCCCTCTTCCTGCTTACTAACCCTGAGGCAACGCCGGGGAGCGATTGACGCCCAGGTGGACATTACTATCACACCCATTCAGGTTTACGGAGGAAAGGGAGAGAGAATCTGAGCGAGGCCGCCGCTACCTGTCGCGCACAGAGGGCCCGGGCGAGCTGGGTCGCGGACACACCTGTGTGAGCTCCTCTGGAGAATGTAGCTGCAGCTCCGCCGTCAACACACGGGAAACACTGCACCATGGGAGAAGCTCAAAAGGTAAGAGGCCCCGAGCGGTGGAGGCCGAGGGCCGAACCTCCGTTCGTGTGATGCGGGAGAGTTTTTCGAACGCGGTGCGAAGCGTCACGTGTAGGTGGACGGCGTTTTCGGCCATTACAGTTGGATTATCTGTATGTTTTGGTTTCTCTCACCACTGCGACGCAGAATCACGTAGGTATAAAGATTCTGCACGTGAGTGCGACATGTGTTGTCCAGCTATCAGGCGGTCGCTCACCTTGATCAGAGTTATTTAAAGCGACAGTGCGTCTTTGAGATACGTTATATATATATATATATATATATATATATATATATATATACACATATATTCACAGGTCCGGTCACACTTTGCTGAAGAAGGCAACAGATTAATTCTTACAGAACGGTGGTGTCAGCCGCGCTGTCGCTCCAGAAATCAGGGCAGGAGATTGGTTGCCGAGTGGGCGGAGCGAGAGCGATGTGTGTGAGGGGAGCTTTGACCTCAACTTAGAAAGAGGCCAGTGGGATTTTCGGCAGTTTTCTGGTTTGCAGACGTGTGATTTCCTGATCTGATATTTACTGACATCTTTTCATCTTTGGGATTAAAGTTGCCACTGCCAAGTTGATGTATTTCTCATTTATGTCTATTTAAATAGTTCTTTGTGTAAGATATACACAAACACAGAATACCCTTCGGGTTAGAATGGAAAATGTGAATCAGCATCAGCTGTCAGGGATTGATCGGACAGACTTGACCTTTTTTTGTTATTTCTACTCGCATATCATTTTTGGTTATGTTTTGAAGAGAATCATCTCGGGACAGTATTGCCAGAAACGGCGCCCCCCTGAGGTGGAGGAAAGATCACGTCCTTTATCTTTGTTGTTGCCCAAGAGTTGCTCCTACTCCAAACTACAACATAACAAAATGGAGATATCCGATGATGGACGACCCACCATGACACTTGTTGAGATAAGTTGAGGGCGTCAGTGTGTGCATGATGTGCCCCTTCCTCCTGTGTGTGTGGTGCAGGGCTTACTCTCTGTCATTGAGAAACTGAAGGGCTCCACAGAGCAGGAGGTCCGGATAGTGCTGCTGGGCCTGGACAACGCCGGCAAGACCACCCTGCTGAAGAGCCTGGCCTCTGAGGATGTCAACACCATCACACCCACGCAGGTGAGGGCAGGTCACATGATCAAACGTGTCACATGCATGAGCCCAGGGAAGGTCACTGGGGGGCACAAAGAGAGCGAGGTGTTCACAAACATCCCTTCAGAGTTCACTTTTGAGGACCAATTTCAATCTGTGGTTTTTGACGTATAGGATACATATAAATACTTTTTCACTTTTATCGTGTCATGTCATCTTCAATCGCTTATCCAGTGATCTCAGTCACACGGGTATTTCTACCAGTACACATGGGGCCCTTCGGGGTGTCAGTGTCAGGGCCAGGGTCCAAGTGGGACTCAAACCAGTGACCTTTGCTTCCAAAGACGACTGCTCTGGTCACTGATCCACTGCCACCCCTACTTTTATCATCAATTATTGTTATTATATTTAATATTAATATCATTAAGCACAATGGTAATAGTAATAATAGTAATAGGACAGCAGCAAAGGTCACTGGTTCGACTTCCGCTTGGCCCCTGCTGCAGTGTGTCTGAGACCTCCAATGGCTGTATGTGTACTGGTAGAAATACCCTGTGACCCAGATCAATAGATAACCAGCTATCAATGATAATAATAATAATAATAATAATAATGATGATAATGATAATAACAAATTCACACGGTGACAGAAATGGAAGATAACATACAGACAGTTGGAGCAGCATGCTCAGGTGTGGGAGCCCTGCAGGGACACAGCAGCGCACAGTGCAGCCGGCTGCGCAGCTGCAGCTGCTAACTGCTCCGTCACAGGCAGGACAGGTGGACCTAAGTAGTGTGGAGGCACTGGACAGGTGTTTCTAGTTACTCTGATGGGAGCAGCCAACTCCACCTGCAACATAGAGGCCCAACATCAACAGAAATACTATACATATATATATATATATATATATATATATATATATATATATATATGGTGCTTGTTGTCACTGAGCCTCCCATGTATATGATTACAAAGATATATCATGTGACCCATTGTCAGCGGACACAGGGGAACTTGTGTAAGCAGCCTGATCAGTGCAGGCTCCCAATCAGAGTCATGGGATTCACATGACCTTTGCTTCTCTGACACTCGGTGAAATGACATGATGGGTGTTACAGTGTCAGGCTGTGGCCATGAATCAGAGGGGGGGGGGGGGCAGGAGGAATTTCACAGCCTCTTGTAATTCCCTTTGATGTTGAAAAAGCTGGCATCCCAGTGTCCTCACGTGACCTTGCTGAGTTTGCACACACACACACACACACACACCCACACACACACACACACACACATACACCCAACCCCCACCTCCTATTCATACATGATTATCATGACCTCCAATGTGAACATCTAACACCCTCACAAGATGAGACACGGTGCAGAGGCAGCGGCACCAGGTTGCGCGCGACAGCTCATCACACATCAGACGGAGACGACGGCGTCCAGTGCAACTCGGCGCTGGTCACCACCGAGCTAAATCGGAGCTGACGCCTCCACCGCACTGCACTTGATCCTTCCAGTCTTATCCTCAGATTTGCTCCCCGTCGCACGGCCCCCAGGATAAAGTTGTTACACAAGCCGGGGGCAGGAAGAGGCTGCGTTATGAAAAACGGCCACAGATTAACCTCAGTTTAAACAGCGGGTCTAGAGCATATGTTGCGCTGCTGCTCGCCGCTAATGAGACGACAGTAAAGGGGTCACGGATGAAGATAAGCACTAGACACTCGCCCGGGTTCGAGGCCCGAACTGCTCACGTGACGACGGCGACTTTGTGTTTTCACCTCAGGGCTTCAACATAAAGAGTGTCGCCTCTCACGGCATGAAACTCAACGTCTGGGACATCGGAGGGCAGAGGAAGATCCGATCCTTCTGGAAGAAGTACCTGGAAAACACAGATCTGTTGGTGAGTCAAGTGGACGGACGCTCAGCTGTCCGTGGAAAGACCGGTTCATTCAAAGATGGAGGCCGAAAGAGAATAAAAGCTAAATGAACAAAGAGCTGATGTAAAAGAAAAAAGACTATCGTTAGTTTATCATTAGACATGACTCGAATGAAAAAGGCGCAGCGTGCAGAATCGTTACAAAAACACAATGTGCAGACCTCTAATTATCTGATGAATCATTGAGTCGTAGTCAAACATTAGATTTTTGATATCATGGTGACCTTGTCTTTTGACCTCTGTTTGTCAAATTGTGATATTAGAATGTGTGTGTTTGCCAATGCAGGGGATTTGTAGGATTGTATGTATTTTCTCATTTTTCATTTTGTTTGCTGTGTGAGGTAAGAGCTGGTTATGAGATTAATCAGCTTAACTCAGCATTTCTACGTAATATGGAGTAAGAGGGCCAATAACTTTGAGTGGTGTGTTTACAAACACCAACTCACACTTCTGGCATACTAAACCTTTATGTAGAGCATGTGCTGCTTGATTTATATGCACATTTAGATTTCGTTTGATCAAGATTCCATTGGGGGGTGTTGGGGAAGGTGAGATGTTCTAATTCAGGGGTATCAAACATATGACCCGCGGGCCAAAACAGGTCTGCCAGCAGGTCCAAACCGGCCCACGGAATGATTTTGCAAAGTGTGTGTGTGTGTGTGTGCGTGCGTGTGTGTGATTTGATGCGAGAGCTTGATGACTTTGACAGCCCTGTATGCAACTGAAAGAACGTTAGAACTGTGCGCTCAGCGAAAGGTCACATGAGTCTGACTTCAGCATTTCATTGGCTCTTTCAGATTTACGTCATTGACAGCGCAGACAAGAAGCGGTTTGAAGAGACTGGACTGGTGAGCGTGACACAGCAAATACATCCAAACAAAAAAAACCAACCCAAAGTATTTGTAAACAGAAGCGGACATACGGAACCCATATGGTTTGACTTCCCGCAGGAGCTGTCTGAGCTCATCGATGAGGAGAACCTCAAAGGCGTTCCAGTGCTCATCTTTGCCAACAAGCAGGATCTGGCCACAGCGTCACCGGCCAGCGAGATCGCAGAGGGACTCAACCTGCACACGTACCGGGACCGCGAGTGGCAGATCCAGGCCTGTTCTGCTGTGTCCGGGGAGGGAGTTCAGGTCAAACTCTGCGTGATGACAGATCCACGACACATTCATGATTCTAGTGGAAACATCCCTCTTGACTTCTGCGGGATGACATCAATGTGATTTCTGATCTGATTTTGACACCTCTGTTGTCATTTCTCCAACAGGACGGCATGAACTGGATTTGCAACAACATCATGAACAAGAAGAAGAAGAAGGAGTGAACCAGCGTCGACAATGGTCACAGTCAAACTCAGAATCACCACCTTACGAGAGAGGTTCAGGAAGTTCTCAACCCGACCCCAGGGCCATAGCTTCAATTCTGAGGAGTATATACGTCCTCGTCAAATCAGAAGGTGAAAGAGAAACAAAATAACCTGCGAGGAAATCCATGAATCCATTTCCTTAGTGAGGCTGAGAACTTTCTGAACCTCCCTTGTATCTCCTATAAGTCATTTAAAAAATGTCCCGTTGTCCTCACAGATCTGATAACACCATTTTTACGAATTGTTTGGTTTTTATGAAAATACTGTGAATCAAGCTCATTTTGAATTTAACCTCTCGCCCAGAGAGGTGAATTAAACATTTCCTGATCATTGTTGTACCTTCATGTATCAATGTATGTTTTCCTTCCTGTTCTGGTGGCGAAGTACCACCCTGATCCGTGAGTGTGTAGCCATGACAAAGTGTCGGTCCCATAGAAACCAGTTCGGTGTGAGTGTAAAGTCTGTGTTATGAGGTTTTTGACAATAAACACATTAGTCATTTCTGCTCCTTTGCTTCATTTCCCTGCGATGAGGATCTCCACGCCCACAGACACAGCAGGAGCGAGCGGATTGAGAATGAAGTTTTAATGAATCAGCACAGAAAGCACAAGAGAGACTGTGTAAATGCCAGCGCTTCCCTGAGTGACGTGAGGAACAAGCAGAAGTCGATCTGCCGCCGCTCAGCTGTCATCTTCCCTTATTTCCACACTGTGATGCCGAGCTGGTGCGACAGCGAGAGACAGAGAGAGAGAGAGAGAGAGAGAGAGAGAGAGAGAGAGAGAGAGAGATGAGCGTGTGTGTGTTCACGGCACAACAAGATATCAAATCTTTGAGGCAGAACAAACAGTGCAAAAAATTACAGGCAGGATGACAGACTCATTTTCAGCAGGGACACTTTGACTCCACATGTTTGTTTTATATGTTAATGGTGAGAGAGTGGGACAGAACACAGACGCTCTGCAGCAGCAGCAGCTGGTACTGAGGCTGAGATATACATAATGTTAGATGGATGGAAGGATGGATGGACAGATAAACAGACCGTCAGATGAATGGATGGATGGATAGATAGATAGATCAATAGATAGATAGATAGATCAATAGATTGGTAGATCAATAGATAGATAGATAGATAGATAGATAAATTGATCAATAGATTGGTAGATCAACAGATAGATGGATAGCTAGATCAATAGATCAATAGATAGATAGATAGACAGATAGATTCTGGAGATAGATTCACACAGCCCTGTGCTCTGTCTTTACATATTTGTCCTTGGGACACGAAATGTCCTCAGTGCAGCCATTTTGGCTCCAGCTGCTGGATGTAATGGGTCTCTTTGTTTCCATTGTCTGGAGCTGAGAGCGTTTTTCTAAAACCCTCACATCTTTCTTCTGTTTCCTCCCCCACATGAAATCATGTCACAGAATACGTTCTTTCTCTCTTCCTCTTGTATTTCTGTTATTCATTAGTTTTTGGAGTTGGATAAGAGCTCTGCTTTTTTTCTGCTCTCTCAGTGTTGACAAAAAAAAAAGAATGGATATCAGCAGAGCGACTGAGTCGTCTCCATGGCGACCAAAAGTTGGAGAACATCCTGAAACGTTTTTTAGGCATCAGTCCCCGTTGAGACAGCACAGTGGGGGGGTGGAGCCATTACAATACGTATTAGAGCATCATTATGGTGCTTTGAAGGGGACCAGAAGGCACAGGGGCCGGGCTTATGATGGGATGTGTTTGTGTGTTGCCATGTGTTGATTTCAGTGCAGCGTCACTAACCAACAGGGGGCAGCATTGCAAAGCCTGATCAATGCCGGGGAGGCAGAGAAGAGGCTGCTCTGTTTACAAACACTGATTCCATTCATTGTATCTGATGCTTTTAAAGCTTAAGTTCATTTAAAATGACACCTTTATCTCTATATACTTTGACACAACTGCCACTAAAACATGTACGTAGATATAAATGTATGGCTACACTACATTTGGTTGGGTGATGCATTATTTAGGTCAAGCCCTAAACTCATCACAGACCGACAGCTCCTCCCTCTCCTGTTCCTCAAACTTGAGGTGAAGATGTGATGTCACATTCATCGCTAGTGGCCCATCGGCAATTGTTGCCATGGTAACACTCCCTGTTATTCCGAGTCCACCACGCTCTCTCATTCATCGCCGCCCTCCCTCTCTGTGGTCCTCCATTTCTTTCATTTCCCCCCAAGCTTCTTGGCATCAAAGCCACCGCAACATCACATTCCAGGTAAGAACAAAAGACCCGGAGCAGACGGCTTTGATGAAGATAATTAATCTGCTGTATTTTTATACTCTGCATGGAATTATCTCTCTAAGACCAACACTGTTAAATTGTTTTAAGGAGAATAACATAAAATATGCCATGTTGACGTAAAGTGATTGCTTTATGTTTTTCTTGCATAGTTTTGTTAGAGTGGGTTTGCGATCTCCATTTTAATGATCGATGTAACGTGACTATATTCGTTAGAGAGCATAACTTAGATGTCCTTTTCCATAGTCCACACCTTCGTACCATCATGACGGAAGCCGCCCACCTGGCGTCCATGACGCCTCACTGGGCCACAGTGACTGCGTGGCCGCCCAGCGACGCCACATCATCGAGCCCCGGCCCCCCGACCGCCTCCACGCCGCTCCCATGGGACGACTCGCACATGCAGGCGCACACCATCTTGATCGTGGTCATATTCTGCGTGGTCTGCCTGCTGCTGCTGCTGGCCTTCGCCTACACCTTCTGTTTCCACTGCACCATCGGCTCGTCGCCGAAAGATTTGCATGCTGCCAACGCGTGCAGCCTGGACCGGGAGGACGCCACCTACAGGTGCAGCTCGTCTGACGGCCTGTCAGTGGGGAACGTCGTGTGATATTGGGGACACTGGTGCAGGATCACTCATCCGGCCTGTTCTTGGTTGAGCATGGATGGATGTGATTCGCAGCCATTTCATTTGATATCCGCAAGAGTCTGTTGTTTTTTTGTTTTTGTTTTTTTGTGTGGTGGCATTCATTTGAAGTCTTAAAGACAAAGATATGAAATATTTACCCGTTTAAGTTCACTGGGGTTTCAGTAGCTCTGCAAATGCATGCATGCAAATCACGTGAGGCCCGGCAGACACACAATTCAACACGGCCATATACTGTGCACATATCCATGGAGAATTGTGTTAAATAAAAAAAGAATAAATGCAAAATAGATGCAAATATAAATGTGAGTATGTGTGTGTGCCTCTGAGTGGCAAGACAAGACAAACAAGAACGAACGGAACCACAGACGCCTCAGCAGTCATCTTTCTTTATTTTCCCTGAGCTGACGAGTGTTTACATTGTGTGGTGTTTGGCGAGACCGATATAGAATAATGAATTCAGACATGAGGAGAGAGAGAGAGAGAGAGAGAGAGAATGAAACGAGATGTCAAATCTCTGAGAGAACACACGGTATGGGGAGGTGACCACTCTTGTGTCCGGCTGAACCTGATGGCACTCAAGTATTTCACACAGTGGGTGAACAGCAAAGTGTTTTGGTGGGAATCGCCTTGGGGTGACTGAGACCTGTAGGACTGGTCAAACTGCAAAGCATCATGGTCCACAAACTTTCTTTAGTGTGATTAGAGATTTTGACCCAGATACAAATTGGATGTAAAATGAGTTGATCCCATTATGACATTAGTTTACACACATCGAGCAATGAATCAGAATAAACTGCTTTGACGTTAACTGGATTGGACACCGCAGATATGATGTAAACAAGAATCGTCTCTCAGGCAGCAGTCAAATTCATGTTCAGATCCTTCCCGGTAAACACAAAAGTGAAAATGTCATGTCGTGTTTTCATTGGGCAGACAAACAGAGAAAGTGAACAGATGTGTACAGGTGTAAATGGCTTCGGTGTCTTTCGGTATTATCAGGGTTGACTGAGCATAAATGATGATTTTTGTTGCGCTGTATCAAAGCCACACACAACCACTATAGAGATTCCAAGCACTTCAGTCTATTCCATGCGTAAACATGTCATCAGGAGAATATCATGGCGTCACCACAAACAAAACCCTTTAAGAAGGCAACAACCTGCACTCCTACCTGGCTTCAGGCCTAATAATCAGTGCTTTGAGTAAATTGTGCAAAAAGCGCTTTAAAAACAGTAATACACAAGAATTATAGCATTAAGCAAGCATGTGCTTAACCCAGGCTTCACGACACAGAGCACATGGCACTCTTGGAGCAGCGCGAGTCGCAGGAGCTGCTGCGAGACTCCATGATGGAGTCGTGGCCGTCAAACTCGGGTGAGTCCATTCCCAGGTGGGAGTCCTGGAGGCTGTCCTGCAAAGCGTCCTTGTAGTGTGACTGTGGAAGGGACATGATGGAAGTAGTTATTACAAAAAACGTTGTTTTCTCACTTGAAATATTTCAAATTTACCAAAATATCATTTGTAAGTTTGGAAACCTGTAACTCTGCAATACCACTTTTTACCACTAGAGTAAGTCATGAGCTTCCACAGTGCTCGGTTGCCTCTCGTCCACACTGGATGTAGCTCACTTGATTCTCATCACAGTTTTAATGCTCATGAAAACATTGTATATTATCATCACTGATATTTAAATCACTCCCCATATTTGTATTTCAAAATAAAATACTCGTTTCTTGTCGTCTAAATCTGTTTTATCTATTTCAACAACTTATTTGAATGACTGGACTTGACGTTGCACAGCATATCAGTATATGTAGAGGTTCTGTTATTCTCGGAAACACAGCGCGTGGATGTGAATATGCTGGATATGGTCGTTGATCCCCTGCAAACCTGGCAACCCTGAGTCTGATTGCCAAGCCAACTATTTACAAAAATACAGCAGTTTCATAGAGTAAGACAAACAAGGAATAGCAAGCTTGTTTGTAGAGAAGGTGTACTTGCACAACAGTGCCATCTTCTGTTCATAGATAAAACTGTCCGAACTACAACCAGCCCCTTTAACAGAGCCATGTTGAGATCCTGAAGAGTCAAATATTCCCCCTCACCTTATGAACAGACATCTCCTCCACGCGACACTCCTCCATGGACTCCTCCAGGGAATGTCCTGAAATCTCCATTTTGAAGCGATGTGAGCGGACAGACTTGACATCATCCTCGTCCTCCCCCGCAACCAGAGGAAAAACCTGCAGGCACAGACGGACGAGGAGGACTCAAGGAATCAGAGACGAAGATGAGGGAAATGAAACGAATGAGAGCGTGCACCATTCACCCATGTCTGACAGATTTTCTTTTTTTACCAGTCCCTCTTCATTTCCTGTGGCCTCGGGGTCCAAGATGTTGGCTTTGCTGATGGCCTTGCCAATGGTCTGGGACTCGAACTGTGGACAAGCCGCCTGGGCATTCCCGTCCTTGTCCCTCTTCCCTTTCAGCCAGTACGTCTCGATTTCTACATTTCCCTACAAACAGCACGAGCAGAACGGGGAAAAGTTCATGCCTGACACAAACGGATATTCAAGGACATGGTGTAACCTCATCTGTTTCTGCTGGAGAGGATAGTCAAGAAAATGGCAGGTGGCAGATGACGGCAGATTACAACAGTTAGAATTCCTTGATGAAAAATGAGTCATCATTGGTTTCTGGAGATTGGCAGCTGTAATCAGCTGGCTCCGAAACCTCTGGGAGTCACTTTGCAGCTTTTATCACTAAATGTGCCCCCCCCCAACCCCCAACCCCTCCCCCCAAAGTCAGAGCCACTGATAAAGAAGAGACCAGCGAATCAACAAGCTCGGCTGACACACACCGGCTCTGAATACTGAGCATGCCCCGTCCCCAGAGCCAAAGCACTGCGCGTTTTTATTCTCTGTATTCTTTTTTTTTTTTTTCACACTCTGGAATATTTATCATGAGTGATTGCTGATATGCAAATCTTCCTCTAACACAGATTACAGCCGCAGTGATGAGATGGGTCGTGGTTGTTCACAGTGTTAGAGATAACAAACGTTTGACTTGAGACGTGCACTTTAAACTTTATTCTAAGCTTCCTGATCATGTCACTGCTGCAGAACTGCACGGAATGTAAAGCAGAGCGACTGAAATGTATTAAAGGTACAGTGCGCATGCTGCAGCTGAATACCTCTCACTTCACCTCACATTTCAGATCAGGTAGGGAGGCCATCAGTTATCATTAAAAATGAGAAAGTGTTTAATTTGTCTGTTTTGGAGAATTCTTTGAGTTGATTACATTTGTCAAAACAAATGAAATGGAATCAAGAGTTGAATCGAACTGACTGACTCAATCTGAGCTCTGAAACGAACGGAACCGCTCTTCGCGCGTTCCGCAGGAGTCTAGAGCCTCGCGTCGTCATGACTGAGTGAACGCAAACGTATGGTTGCCATGGTGACCCTTTCCATTCCCCACCTTGATGGTGATGATGCCCCTCCTCTCGAAAATGAAGTGACCCTCCTTCAGGTGCTCATAGGTGGCGCTGCTGAGTTGAATGTGCATCTCCTGGTTTGCGATAAAACACAGCTCACAGAAATGCATCCAGTCGCCTCAGACATCACACTCGAGTCGACTCCCCCCTCCCCTACCTTCCCGTTGCTCTCCATGGCGGACGCGGTGTGCACCGTGTCCCCATGCAGACCGTAACGTGGCATCTTGTGGCCCACCACACCTGCCACCACCATGCCAGAGTGGATGCCTGCAAACACAGCACCGGCGTGTCGGCTGACTCGGTCAAACAGCCACGTCAACGCACCGACACGCTCTCTACCCACCGACACGGATCTGTATGTTGTTGCCATTGGACGGGTCCTTCAGGTGGTCGATGGAGCGCACCATGTCCAGGGCCATGTCACAGATGTTGTGAGCATGGTACTTGGTCTTCTCCGGAGCCCCGGCCACCACCATGTAGGCATCTCCGATGGTCTCCACCTGGAGGGAGGGCAAGCCACAGTTGGTCGTCTCGCGCTCTACGCACAAAGTGGGACACGCTCGAAGACGAGACCGACCTTGAAGACGCGGTGCTTCTCGCTGAGCGTGTCGAACAGCGTGTACATGGTGTTGAGCATGGACACCACCTGCATCGGGGTGATGTGGCTGCAGATGCGGGTGAAACCCACCACGTCGCTGAAGAGGATGGTCACGTCCGGGAACACCTGGAAGATTTTATGTGAAGTTCTCCACGTGATGATCTGGTTTTGATTCTGCACAGTTGTTGCTTTCATACAAATAAATGAATAAATAATGTCCTCCTTAGTGACTACAAATGTGTCTTTCTTTGACCTCCATGTTTGTATAATAGTATAATTTCTGCATTGTGTTCTAATATGTGTCACATGTGTCACATGTGTATATATGTGTATATGTGTATGTTTACATATACTGTATACATGTCTATAAGAATATATCCTAAGGGAACGTCTATATGTGTCTATGTTTACATATGTCTATGCACAGCACATATATAAGGATGGATAGTTATGTGTAGATAGATGGATGGATAGATAGATAGATAGATAGATAGATAGATAGATAGATAGATAGATAGATAGATAGATAGATAGATAGATAGATAGATAGATAGATAGAAAGATAGATAGACAGATGGAGCAACATGATCCTCTTTACCACCTGAGCCAATGACTGGCAAAGGTTATACATATGGGTAAAGCTGCAGATGTTGCTGTAGGTACAAACTGAATATGACCATTAATGAGGTGTAGTCTGTAGTTGGAACAGTATTCGGTACAATCCAAGCGCCCCGACCTCACAAGTGTTCACAGCCGGCTCCCCCTTGCGGAGCCTCTTAGCCACCGGCTTGGGGATCATCCTGTACAGGAGGTCGTCGGTCTTCTTCATCTCGTAGTCCAACATCTTCATGCTCTCCTCCAGCTTACTGGACTTCTTCTGCTCCTGTGCTCACGAAGAGGAGAGGTGGGGTGAGGCAGCCAGACTTTGAGAGGAAAAGGCTTCAGGGAAACTTAACGTAACACAGACTGACGGGTGAGGCCCTTCACACACACACACACACACACACACACATATATACATATATATATACAGTCATATGCAGCTGCGCTGGGTTCAGGGCACCTGTATGAGAGCTCTCTTCAGCTCCTCCGACTGCTGAGTCCCAGCCAGCACCAGGTCTCTGCTGGAGTCGTGCATGCTCAGGTCGTTGATGTAGAGGCCCGTCTTGAACATGGCACTCAGACTTTCCATCCTGCAAAGTGAATAATGGAAGACAAATCCCAATGACAGCTCTGACCGCAATGTCTATGAATAAAAACGGGTCATTTATGCAAGTGTTGCAGTGTAGATCATGCAAGTTCTGTCAATAACGGAACGGGGGCATTTCCATGCAAAACTAAATGTTTGAGATGGGGGGGGGGCGATGTTTTGGTAATGTACTCTGCGGAAAACACTCTCTGTTGCAAATGGGTTCACATTACGCTCACAAGAGCTGCACTGTCTGATTACAGGCTAATTAGCAGCTCATTTCATGCATGGTAAGTGCTGTTCGAATGGGCCCCTGATTTGATTCACTGCCGAGGCTTTTATTTCCAGCCTCTTAATTCAGTTTGGCTCAGGCTGCTTTTTGCAATGTTTTACTTTTCAACTGCCGCGTTTTAATAACGATCTGTGTCAGGGTGTGTGTGTGTGTGTGTGTGTGTGTGTGTGTATGCATGTCGTACACAGGAGTTCCCAAGAAGATGATGGACTCCCACTCTGGCATGTATCTCATTTGCCCTTTTAGCTTCAGGCAGCGGCTCCCGTCACCCCAGCTCTCCATCGCAGTAGCGCTGTTGCCGTCTGAGAGAGGAGGAGAGAGAGAGAGAAATAATTAAATGCCAGAACGAGACAAAAGATCCACATCCAGACGTCTGAGGTTAAACCTCAGACGTTTCAAGTGATTGTGATCGAATCGTTTCTTGATTGCTGCAATAGTCGGCGCACACTTCTCAAAGCCAAAGTTTTGGAAAACACAGTGATTTGGTGTCTAGCCAAGAGAAGAAGATCAATACCACCCTTGTTTGTTTGTCTTTAAAGGTCCAGTGTGTGAGATTGAAATGTGATTGTTTCAATATTTACTTGTAAGAAATTCAAACAGACTGCGGTTTTTTTTTATTGTATAATTACTTGAATCTAAATGTTCTGAGTTGATCAGCCTCGAACAAGCCTTCTGTATTTACATCAGTCCACTATATTTTTTACAGCGGCCTGGAACGTACTACGTTTGTACATTTCTTATTAAGGAGGGGTGAGGAGACGTATATTCAGTTGCCACATGCAACCTCACCACCAGGGGTCGATAAAAAATGGGAAACTGCAGCCAGCTGTTTATTAACATAACTTTGCATAAAGATTAAGACTCTTCAAGAGTTTCACATCCTTTGCTTGTATGCGTGGGAGCAGTTAGTCACTTGCGTCTCTGTGATTAACTGAAGCTGAAGTTCACTCTGCGCACAAACATCCCAACACAGTCAATAACTTTCATTTAAGCATAATGTTCCTTTAAAGTGAGATTGGTTTGGATTCCAGTGCGTCTGTGTCTGTATTGTGTCTGATTCTGTCATTATAAAACCAGACAGTTCCAACGGGCAGATCTCTCTTTGTGTCTCTGGACGACGGAAAAGGTCATGACCTTTGTAATCGTCTCCGATGATGGACTGGAAAGCCATGAGCTCCACGTCCACGTCGGCCGAGCGGTTGGCGTTTTCATAGTCGGAGTCTGTGGAGAGAACGGGGTCGAGCGTCAGAGCCGCAGACATTCGCATCCCATCACGAACGGGGGCCAGAGATCAGTTCCACTCAACTCAGTCAATTTAACTTGAATCGAGACATCAAACAATTCAATTTCAGCGCCCGCGAGACTTAACTCAACTTTAATTTAGCGGCTTTCTCAAAAGTTAAATGTTGGAGTTCAAGAGAAAATGGCTCCAATTACCACATGTATACCTGCTGTGTTTGATGAGGGAAAGTTAAATGGAGCATGATTTTCTGTCTGACTGTGCTGAAATTGATGTTTTAGTTTACTTCTGTGAGCCCTCACACACACACACACACACACACACACACACACACACATACATATTCCTCCTCTGCGCTCTTACTCTGGATTCGGTTATGAAGGTTCCTCTCTCTCTTCACGGGCTCTTTGGACATGATCTCAAACAGGTTGTTGGGGTGGGAGATGATCTGTGAGCACATTACAAAGACTCGTCACACGCTCTGATCTGAGGCGGCTGAAAAAGATGAATGCGCTCTGAAATGCAAGTCTGTGGGGTCTGACCATGTTCCAGGTGAACTCCACCAGGGGGCGAGCCAGCAGGAAGGCGTCATTGATCTTCTTCCCATCCAGATCAGGGAAGACGGTTGCCAGGCCCGAGCCCACATTGTGCACCACCATGTCCTGTGGAATCAAAGAGAGCAATGAACTCATCGTGTGTTTAATTAACACCTTGTGATGATTGTTCATTTTAATCAGGAGGCTGAGGAAAGGGGGGGGGTGTGCATGAAGGTATGTTACCTGTCTGAAGACAATGTTGAAGGGGAAGACCTCAAAAAAGAAGTCTGAGGTGATGGGCAAAATCTCCTGCTCCTCCTCGTCCTCCTTCATGATGTAGCGGTAGGCGGAGTTGTCAAAGTTCAGTCTGGACGGACACAATAAGCACCGCAGGTCATTTTTAAAAATGTAATTAATTCATTAATAAAACACAGTGTTATGAATAAAATGTACAATACTACTGATGCATTAATACATTAGTAGCATTTCGGTGTTGTGGTGTTCTGAGCTGGAGCTAATGAAAAGAATTTCGGTAGTGTTCTTTGTCCCTGACCCCATTCAAAAGGTCACATGTGAAGGCGCAAGCTCTCTCTCCCGCTCTCTCTCTCTCTCTCTTTCTCTCCAGTCAATCAGCTGTTAACGAGGTGCACCTGGTCAGCTCCTGCCTCTGTGGGGGCTGGTGGTTTTGTTGTGTCTGAGTGGAAAGCATTACTGCTTGGAACGTGGTTTTCTGCCTTATTTTCGTTTCACTTGTTGTCTCAAATGTAAAATCCACCAGGAAATACCGATGAGACTGAGGTAAGCCTAAAATGAGTTTTATCCTTAATCTAAAGTCAATCTGCTCCATTAATTTTAGTCCAGAACTGACAGAATTACTATCAAATAGCGAATAATCTCTGGCGTACTACTCAAATTGTTTGTTATAAATATCTCCATTGGACACAGTTCAATTTATTTTCATGGGCTGCTTCATAAAATAAACAAATTAAAAATTATACTGACGCAGAAATGAAAACATTGATTTATACAGTAAAAGTTTCCAGCAGTGACCAGTGTTTTCGATCACCTGCTGATGATTTCACAATCTGTGTGTGTGCGCGTGTGTGTGTGTGTGTGTGTGTACCTCATGGTGACATGGGAGTAGTCTCCAACCATCTGCTCAGACAGCACCTCCACATGGATGTCGGTGTCATAGAACTGCTTCCCCATCTGCCTGAGCTGACCCATGGCGTAGTGCAGGTAACCTTTACGTTTACTCCTGCACAGTCACAGAGTTACACTCAACACATCCGTCCTGTTCCTGTTCTTTTACTGTCATACTATGAGTGATGCTCAACGTTCATCTCCGACCTGTAGTGGAGTGTGACTCCGGTGGCGGACTCCTCCTGACAGAAGAAGGTCGGGGGCTGCACCTTGGGGTAGCTGAAGCGCAGGTATTCGTGGAGGTTGTCGAGGCCGTTGACAAAGTCACGGACGTGGCGACCCAACACCTGAACGCAGGGGAGACAGTGTGGTATTTTGTTAAGGGGAGTGAAGCAGGGGCGCATGTCGTTGTTTATGGATCCTTATGCTAAGAAGTTGCTGGCCCCGCCCACTTGAGATCAGATGAGTCTGTATGTGGCCACTAAAATGAGACACCCCTGGAGTGAAGCCAGTTTGTGAGTGCTGTGTCATCAAAGTAGCTCCTAGAGCTCTGATACAAAACAATCAGGGCATAATGGCTGATATTGTGAGAGTGAATTCTCCACTCGTGTTGAACACTCGTTATACATCTACTGTGCAAGTCGCATTCACCCATTCACTCTGACAGTCATACATTGTCTTTAAATGCAAAACTATTCCTATCACAATCCGTGTAGCTTTAAGGGCTTTATGGGGTTTTGTAACCCCATCCCCAGCAGCACTCCAGAACATAAACCACAGGAACTGGGTATCGAACCACTGACCTAGTGGTTAATGGACAATCCCATATAACCCTGTTTTCAATGGTTGCATGTAATCTGGTGATAAACCCTCATTTTGCTCTGTTGTTTAACCATGCATTCATTTTTACATGAGTTAGCAATTAACACCTCAGCTGACCATGGTCTTCAAATTAAAGGTCCAATTTGTACATTTTTTAATCACTCATATTTAATTAACAGAGATAGAATAGAAAATAATCACACTAATGTTCTCTCAAGAGTATCATCACCTAAATGTGCAAATTGTTTTTTTCATTTCCGAGGAGTGGCCTCTACTTACATTCGTATAATACACATGCTGATGATACATGTCATTTCCCTGTTTTCCATCGTCCTCTCACATCTCTTGTTTACAAAAAGAGCACTCAGCATCCGACACTCATACGTTCTTAAAACCTGTCTTACCTTGAGGATCCTGTCGTAGCCGTATTTCCCCACAAACCCCAGAAAATAGACGCCCCAGGAGTTCATCAGCTCATTGTAAGGTGTGCCCGTCACTCCGCTGGCAGCCTTCGCAATACGGGGGATCACACTCT